>MU106890.1:39602-62638 GCA_012274485.2 Sinapis alba | reverse complement strand
AGAAAGAAAGAAAGAAAGAAAGAGAGAGAGAGATCGATCAAGGCTTGGCTGTGTATGTTGGTGATTGATTCCGATCAGGAGTTGGCTTGTGTGGAGTGGAGATAGATTGAGGATCAGGAGTTGGCTTGTGTTGGGTGGAGATAGATTTGGAGAAGGGCTTTAGCACTCCAGAGCGCACGCCCAAGGTGAGTGGGATGGACCGATCCATCCTGCCATGGCCGCGGCATGATGCCGTGTGGCTGTGGTTGGTTTGGTGGTTCCAGACCCATTTCTTCCCATTTTCTTATTTTATTTCCTTCTCCTCTTTTATATTCTTTATATGGATGGCGAGTTCATCTTAATGTGACTGCACCAAGGCTTTGGCCGGTCCAGGAACATAGTCCTTGGCCTTAGGCCGGACTGGTCTTGGTCGGGTTCTATATGCTCCGGTGGGATTCTTTGAATTCCGACCATGGATTCCTCTTAGTGGGGATTTATCATGAATTATCATGCGTTTTATTAGGTTTTACCTAATTGATTCATGGATGGTCAGTTATGGACATTTTGGCTGATCGTGGCCGAGATCAATAGGATCGAGGCCGGTTCTTTGGATTCTGATTATGGATTATTCTTAATTAGGATTTATTAGGAATTGTTATTAATTTTAATTAGTTTCTGGGAATTGATTTGAATAGGTCAGATTTGGGAACCAGCCATGGTCGAATGTGGTTTGGTGTGGACAAAGGGAATGGTCCACATGGAACCAGTCAGGCCGTGTGTTGGGTAGTGGTCCAGGACGTCCTGAGGGATGTCCTGGGTGTGGCCGTGTGCCTTTGGAATTGAGTGGATAGGATATAGTGCATCGAATAGGAGAACCGAACCATGCAATGTAGACTTGGTATGTTAGGGTATCGGATTGTACTCATACATATGTCTTGTGATGATGTTGCTTTCAGGATCAGGCGAGGACCGTGGCAAGGCCAAGGAACCATGAAGACCTGAGCCGTCGATGGATGTGTGGGTTGTGGGATAGTTTAGTTAGTATGAACACATAAACTTATGATAGCCTATTGTGCAACTGAATCTATGTAATGGATCACAAGTTTTCTATTAATAAAGATACAATTTTCTCTTATCTGAATAGGAATAAGAATCAAAATGTGGAACCTCATATGATTGAAAATGACTAAGAGAAATATTGGACCTTAGAAGTGAACAAAAATTACATGAATAGTCATGGTAAGGCTTTGGGTCCTAGTTGGATCCTTTGGACCAGGATCGGGTCTTACAAGCCTTATCCGTACTGAATGGAAGTATTTAACTCAACAGACCATGGACTGTTAAGACTGGTCCCATCAGTACATGAAAAATGACCCATACATACTGATAGGCTGATAAGATCAGGCATCCGTACTGCCTGGAAGGCCAAGGACTGTCCAAACTGGGTCATCAGGCCATGAAAAATCGACCCATACGTACTGATAGGCTGATATGAGAAGCCATCCGTACTGCCTGGCAGGACCAAGGACTGTAACTACTGGTCCATCAAACCATGAAAAATTAACCCATACATACTGATAGGCTGATATGATCAGCCTTATCCGTACTAAATGGAAGGATTTAACTCAACGGACCATGGACTGTCTAGACTGGTCCCATCAGTACATGAAAATGACCCATATGTACTGATAGGCTGATACGATCAGCCATCCGTACTGCCTGGAAGGACCAAGGACTGTTCAGACTGGTNCTGGTCCATCAAACCATGAAAAATTAACCCATACATACTGATAGGCTGATATGATCAGCCTTATCCGTACTAAATGGAAGGATTTAACTCAACGGACCATGGACTGTCTAGACTGGTCCCATCAGTACATGAAAATGACCCATATGTACTGATAGGCTGATACGATCAGCCATCCGTACTGCCTGGAAGGACCAAGGACTGTTCAGACTGGTCCATCAGGCCATGACAAACCAACCCATACGTACTGATAGGATGATATGATCAGCCTTAACCGTACTGAATGGAAGGATTTAACTCAGTAGACCATGGACTGTCCGGGCTGGTCCCATCAGTACATACAAAATGACCCATACGTACTGATAGGTTGATATGATCAGCCATCCGTACTGTCTGGAAGGACCAAGCACTGTCCAGACTGTTCCAAGAGGCCATGAAAAATCGACCCATATGTACTGATAGGCTGATATGATCAGCCTTATCCGAACTGAATGGAAGGACTTCACTCAATGGACCATGGACTGTCCAAACTAGCCCTATATTTACATGAAAAATAACCCATACATACTGATAAGATGATATGATCAGCCATCCGTACTGCTTGGAAGGACCAAGGAATGTCCAGACTGATGGGACGATATTATCAGCCTTATCCAAACTAAATGGAAGGATTAACTCAACAGACTATGGACTGTCCGGACTGGTCCCATCAGTACATGAAAAATGACCCATACATACTGATAGGTTGATACCATCAGCCATCCGTACTGCCTTGAAGGACGAAGGACCATCCAGACTGGTCCATCAGGCCATGAAAAATTGACCCATACATACTGATAGGCTGATATGATCAGCCTTATCCGTACTAAATGGAAGGATATAACTCAACGGACCATGGACTGTCCACACTGGTCCCATCAGTACATGAAACATGACCCATACGTATTGATAGGCTTATACTATCAGCCATCCGTACTGCCTTGAATGACCAAAGAATGTTAAGACTGGTCCATCAGGCCATAAAAATTGACCCATACGTACTGATAGGATGATACGATCAGCCTTAACCGTACTGAATGGAAGGATTTAACTAAGAAGATCATGGACTGTCCGGGCTGGTCCCATCAGTACATAAAAAATGACCCATACGTACTGATAGGTTTATATGATCAGCCATCCGTACTGCCTGGAAGGACCAAGGACTGCCCAAACTGGTCCAAGAGGCCATAAAAAACCTACCCATATGTACTGATAGGCTGATATGCTCAGCCTTATATGAACTGAATGGAAGGACTTCACTCAATGGACTATGGACTGTCCAAACTAGCCCCATATTTACATGAAAAATGACCCATACATGCTGATAAGCTGATACAATCAGCCATCCGTACTCCCTGGAAGGACAAAGGACAGTCTTGGCTGGTCCATCAGGCCATGTAAAATCGACCCATACGTACTGATAGGCTGATATGATTAGCCTTATCCAAACTGAATGGAAGGATTTAACTCAACGGACCATGGACTTTCCAGACTGGTCCCATCAGTACATAAAAAAAAAACATACGTACTGGTAGGCTGATACCATCAGCCATCCGTACTGCCTGGAAGGACCAAGGACTGTCCAGACTGGTCAATCAGGCCAAGAAAAATCGACCCATACATACCATTAGGCAGATATGATCAGCCTTATCCAAACTGAGTGGAAGGATTTAACTCAACGGACCATGGACTGTCCGGACTGGTCCCATCAGTACATGAAAGATCGACCCATACGTATTGATAGGCTGATATGATCAGCCATATCAGTACTGAATGGAAGGATTTAACTCAACGGACCATGGACTATCCAGACTGGTCACATTAGTACATGAAAAATGACCCATACATACTGATAGGCTGATACGATCAGCCATCCGTACTGCCTGGAAGGACCAAGGACTGTCCAAAGTGGTCCATCAGGCCATGAAAAATCGACCCATACATACTGATAGGCTGATACGATCAGCCATGCGTACTGCCTGGATGGACCAAGGACTGTTCAGAGTGGTCCATCAGGCCATGAAAAATTGACCCATACATACTGATAGGCTGATATGATCAGCCTTATCCGTAGTAAATGGAAGGATTTAACTCAACGGACAATGGACTGTCCAGACTGGTCCCATCAATACATGAAAAATGACCCATACGTACTGATAGGCTGATAAGATCAGCCATCCGTACTGCATGGTAGGACCAAGGACTGTTCAGAGTGGTCCATCAGGCCATGAAATATAGACCCATACGTACTGACAGGCTGATATGATACGCCTTATCCGTAATGAATGGAATGATTTAACTCAACGGACCATGGACTGTCCGGACTGGTCCCATCAGTACATGAAAAATGACCCATATGTACTGATAGGGTGATACGATCAGCCATCCATACTGCCCGGAAGGACCAAGGACTGTCCGGACTGGTCCATCAGGCCATCAAAAATCGACCCACACATATTGATAGGCTGATATGATCAGCCTTATCCATACTGAAAGGAAGGATTTAACTCAGCGGACATGGACTGTACAGACTGGTCCCATAAGTACATGAAATTTGACCCATAGATACTGATAGGCTGATACGATCAACCATCCGTACTGCCAGGAAGGACCAAGGACTGTCCACACTGGTCCAACAGGGCATGAAAAATCGACCCATATGTACTGATAGGCTGATATGACCAGCCTTATCCAAACTGAATGGAAGGACTTCACTCAACGGACCATGGACTGTCCAAACTAGTCCCATCTATACATGAAAAATGATCCATACATCCTGATTGACTGGTACGATCAGCCATCTGTACTGCCTGAAAGGACCAAGGACTGTCCAGACTGGTCCATCAGGCCATGAAAAATCTACGCATACGTATTGGTAGTCTGATATTATCAGCCTTATCCAAACTGAATTTAAGGATATAACTAAACGGACCATGGACTGTCTGGACTGGTCCCATCAGTACATGAAAAATAACCCATACGTATTGATCGGCTGATACAATCAGCCATCCGTATTGCTTGGAAAGACCAAGGACTGTCCAGACTGGTCCACCAGGCCATGAAAAATTGACTCATACGTACTGATAGGCTGATATGATCAACCTTATCCGTACTGAATGGAAGGATTTAACTCAACGGACCATGGACTGTCCAGACTGGTTCCATCAGTACATAAAAAATGACCCATATGTACTGATAGGGTGATACGATCAGCCATTTGTACTGCGTGGAAGGACCAAGGACTGTCCAGACTGGTCTATCAGGCCATGAAAAATCAACCCATACGTATTGGTAGTCTGATATGATCAGCCTTATCCAAACTTAATGGAAGGATATAACTCAACGGACCATGGACTGTCTTTACTGGTCCCATCAGTACATGAAAAATAATTCATACGTACTGATAGGATGGTTCAGTCGTCCGATNCTGGAAGGACCAAGGACTGTCCAGACTGGTCTATCAGGCCATGAAAAATCAACCCATACGTATTGGTAGTCTGATATGATCAGCCTTATCCAAACTTAATGGAAGGATATAACTCAACGGACCATGGACTGTCTTTACTGGTCCCATCAGTACATGAAAAATAATTCATACGTACTGATAGGATGGTTCAGTCGTCCGATTACCTTGTCCTGTGGCGTCATCGTCCATTCCATCATCCGGTTCCTCTTGATGCTCGGCATTAAAAGACTCTCCTTCTCCTTCACGCCTTGCTGGATGATGTCGATCACGTCCATCAGCATGTAATCCACTAAGGTTGGTTGGATCCGCTGGCCAACTCCTCCGGTCTCAACCTCAACCCTTTGGGTTGTTAACACGGTTTGGTTAGCCTCATCCGCAGCCGTTTGGCTTGCTTTTCTAACCACCTTCTTACTTTTTCGAGACTTTCCCGATTTGCTTTTCCCACTCTAAGGGTTCAAACCATGTTAGATCAACAGTATATGAATTCAGAAACACACAATCCCTAGGCTATGCTATCGGTTCACCCTCACCATAAAACTCTCCAGCGTCTGTGATGTTTAGCCCCATAACCCAGACTATCTTAGAATCAACTCCGCTCTGATACCAATTTGTAATGCACGTTCCTGAGGTTCAGGACCCACATGGACCTGCGGCTTTACCATAGACCATCACATTGTATTTGATTCATATTCTAGTTTTTTTTATCTTACTTTTTTATTTCACTGAAAATGTATCCATAAACAATTCAAAAACAAGTATGTCAATCGGTAAATCGGTTGTATTAATTAAAAGAACTGAGATTCATGCTTGATCATGTTCAGCCTCAGTTCCTTGCTTGCACGTTCTGGAGTCTTGGATCCTTCCTCCAACCCCTTGTCTTTGGCTCTGGGATCCATTCCACTCGGCCTTGACTTACCACAATCGATCTTCACCTTGCCGTGGTTAAATCTCCACAATATTGATACTATGATCGATTTCTCTTTCTCTTTCTTTCTTTCTTTCTCTCTCTCTCGCCTTTCTCTTTGTGTTTACTTACGAAAACTAATGGAAATTGATATCCATTTTTGTACCCAGGGTCCTCAATATATAGGAAAAGGCGTGGGCAACTACTGCCTTGGCCAAGGGGACACCATTTGGTAAGCGAATGGGCACCTTTGGTCCCATCACATCACTTCGGCCTTAACTGCTTCCCTATGCAACCTTTCGCCTATAACTGCCCACTAGCAGTTCCTAGATAGGTTTGGACCCTTTGCCAAGGCCCTGGACCGAGCCTAGGGACTGTCCAAGCCATTGGCCCAACAGCCAGACCACAAGACCCAACCGGCTGATCCAACCTTGACCTGACCCAGCCCAACTGCCCAAGACCCTAACACTACTCCCAGCTAAGATGGGCTGACTCCCATCTGGTCCAGCTGAAAGAGCTAGTGGTCCAGCTCATGGAGCTGACCTAACTTAGTCCTAGCTAGACTGAGCTTAGACCGAGGATTGCCCAACTGGCTGAGCTTCTCAAACCCGCAACCAAGCTGTCCAGCTACCCCTCCAGCCTGTCCAACTTTGTATCCTTCCTTCTCTCGGTTAGGATTTAGTGAACTAATGTACTTAACCCCATTTCCAACTCATGGTACACTTGGTTCCTGGTCAAATGACCAGCTAGTTCGTTTCCTCGAACCATGACTCGTCCTTCCAGACCTACTAAGGTTTGGGGGTGTGACAGGTTTGATCAGCCTTAACCGTACTGAATGGAAGGATTTAACTCAACGGACCATGGACTGTCCGGACTGGTCCCATCAGTACTTGAAAAATGACACATGCGTACTGATAGGCTGATACGATCAGCTAGCCGTACTGCTTGGAAGGACCAAGGACTGTCCAGACTGATAGCCTGATACGAGAAGCCATCCGTACTGCCTGGAAGGACCAGGTACTGTCCAGACTGTCCCATCAGTACACGAAAAATAACCCATACGTACTGCTAGGCTGATATGATCAACCTTATCCTACTAAATGGAAGTATTTAACTCAATGGACCTTGGACTGTCCAGACCGGTCCCATCTGTACATGAAAAATGACCCATACGTACTGATAGGCTGATACGATCGGCCATCTTTACTTCCTGGAAGGACTAAGAACTGTCCAGACTGGTCCATTAGGCCATGAAAATTTGACTGATACATACTGATAGGCTGATAGTATCAGCCTTATCCGTACTGAATGGAAGCAATTTACTCAACGGACCATGAACTGTTCAGACTGGTCCCATCAGTACATGGAAATGACCCATACGTACTGATACACTAATACGATCAACCATCCGTACTGCCTGGAAGGACCAAGGACTGTCCAGACTGGTCCATCAGGCCATGAAAAACTACCCAAACGTACTGATAGGCTGATATGAGCAGCCTTATCCGTATTGAATGGAAGGATTTAACTCAATGGACCATGGACTGTCCAGACTGGTCCTATCAGTACATGAAAATGACCCATACATACTGATAGGCTGATACGATTAGCTATCCGTACTGCCTGGAAGGACGAAGGACTGTCCAGACTGGTCCATCAGGCCATGAAAAATTGACCCATATGTAATGATAGGCTGATATGATCAGTCTTAACCGTACTGAATGGAAGGATTTAACTTAATGGACCATGGAATGTTCGGACTGGTCCCATCAGAACATTAAAAATGATCCATATGTACTGATAGGCTGATACAATCAGCCATCCGTACTGCCTCGATGGACAAAGGACTGTCGAAACTTGTCCATCAGGCTCCATCAGGCCAAGAAAAATCAACTAGTACGTACTGATAGGCTGATATGATCAGCCTTATACGTACTGAAAGGAAGGATTTAACTCAACGGACCATAGACTGTCCGAAATGGACCCATCAATACATGAAAAAGGACCCATACATACTGATAGGCTGATACGATCACCCATCCGTACTGGCTGGAAGGACCAAGGACTGTCCAGGCTGGTCCACCAAGCCAAGAAAAATTTACCCATACATATTGATAAGCTGATATGATCAGCTTTATCCATACTGAATGGAAGGATTTAACGGACAATGGACTGTCCAGACTGGTAAAATCAGTACATGAAAAATGAACCATACGTACTGATAGGCTGATATGATCAGCCATCCGTACTGCCTGGATGGACCAAGGACTGTCAAGATTGGTCAATCAAGCCATGAAAAATCAACCCATACGTATGATAGGCTGGAATGATCAGCCTTAACCGTACTGAATGGAAGGATTCAACGGACCATGGACTGTCCGGACTGGTCCCATCAGTACATAAAAATGAGCCATGCATACTGATAGGCTGATATGATCAGCCATCCGTACTGCTTCGAAGGAGCAAGGACTATCCAGAGTGGTCTATTCACACCCATACGTACTGATAGGCTATATTATCAGCCTTATCCGTACTGAATGGAAGGATTTAACTCAATAGACCATAGAATGTCCGGACTGGTCCCATTAGTACCTTAAAATTGACCCATACGTACTGATAGGCTGATATGATCAGCCTTAACAGTCTTGAATGGAAGGATTTAACTCAACAGACCATGGACTATTCGGACTGGTCCCATTAGTACATGAAAAATGACCCATACGTACATATAGGTTGATATGATCAGCCACCCGTACTGCTTGGAAGGACCAAGGACTATCCAGACTGGTCCACCAGGCCATGAAAAATCGACCATACGTATTGATAAGCTGATATGTTTAGCCTTATCAGTACTCAAAGGAAGGATATAACTCAGCGGACCATGGACTGTCAGGACTGGTCCCATCAGTACATTAATAAGGACCCATACGTACTGATAGGTTAATACGATCAGCCATCTTTACTGCCTGGAAGGACTAAGAACTGTCCAGACTGGTCCCTCAGGCCATGAAAATTTGACCCATACGTACTGATAGGCTGATAGTATCAGCCTTATCCGTACTCAATGGAAGGAATTTACTCAACATACCATAGACTGTCCGGACTGGTCCCATCAGTACATGAAAACGACCCATCCATACTGATAGACTAATATGATCAGCTATCCATACTGCCTGGATGGACAAAGGACTGTCCAAACTGGTAAACCAGACCATGAAAAATCGACCCATACGTACCGATAGGCTGATATGATCAGCCTTATCTGTAATGAATGGAAGGAATTAACAAAACGGACCATAGACTGTCTTGACTGGTCCCATCAATACATGAAAAAGGACCCATCCATACTGATAGGCTGATACGATCACCCATCCGTACTGGCTGAAAGGACCAAGGACTGTCCAGGCTGGTCAACCAAGCCAAGGAAAATTGACCCATACATATTGATAAGCTGATATGATCAGCCTTATCCATATTGAATGGAAGGATTTAACTCAATGGACCATGGACTGTCCAGACTAGTAAAATCAGTACATGAAAAATGAACCATACGTACTGATAGACTGATATGATCAGCCATCCGTACTGCCTGGATGGACCAAGGACTATCAAGATTGGTCCATGAAGCCATGAAAAATCAAACCATACGTAATGATAGGCTGGAATAATCAGCCTTAACCGTACTGAATGGAAGGATTTTACTCAACGGACCATGTACTGTCCGGACTGGTCCCATCAGTACATGAAAATGACTCATGCATACTGATAGGCTGATATGATCAGCCATCCGTACTGCCTGGAAGGAGCAAGGACTGTCCAAACTGGTCTATTCACACCCATACGTACTGATAGGCTATATTATCAGCCTTATCCGTACTGAATGGAAGGATTTAACTCAACAGACCATAGAATGTCCGGACTGGTCCCATCAGTACATTAAAATTGACCCATACATACTGATAGGCTGATATGATCAGCCATCCGTACTACATTGAAGGACCAAGGATTATCCAGACTGGTCCATTAGGCCATGAAAAATCGACTCTTACATACTGATAAGCTGATATGATCAGACTTATAAGTACTGAATGGAAGGATATAACTCAACGGACCATGGACTGTCCGGACTTGTCCATCAGGCCATGAAAAAATGACCCATACGTACTGAAAGGCTAGTATGATCAGCCTTATCCGTACTGAATGGAATGATTTAACTCAACAGACCATAGAATGTTCGGACTGGTCCCATCAGTACATTATAAATGCCCCATATGTACTGATAGGCTGATACGATCAGCCATCTGTACTGCTTGGAAGGACCAAGGACTATCTAGACTGGTCCACGAGGCCATGAAAAATCGACCATACGTACTGATAAGCTGATATGATTAACCTTATCAGTACTCAATGGAAGGATATAACTCAACAGACCATGGACTGTGTCCGGACTGGTCCCATCAGTACATTAAAAATAACCTGTACGTACTGATAGGCTGAAACGATCACCCATCCATACTGACTGGAAGTACCAAGGACTGTCCAGACTGGTCCATCAGGCCATGAATAATTGACCCATACTTACTGATAGGCTGATATGATCAGCCTTATCTGTACTGAGTGGAAGGATTTAACTCAATGGACCATGGACTGTCAAGACTAGTCCCATCAGTACATCAAAATTGACCCATACATACTGATAGGCTGATTCGATCAGCCATCCGTACTGCCTGGAAGGACCAAGGACTGTCGAGACTGGTCCATCAGGCCATGAAAAATGGACCCATACGTACTAATAGGCTGATATGAACAGCCTTATCTATACTGAATGGAAGGATTTAACTCAATGGACCATGGACTTTACAGACTGGTCCCATCAGTACATCAAAAATGACCCATACGTACGGATAGGCTGATACAATCAGCCACCCGTACTGCCTGGAAGGACCAAGGACTGTCCAGACTGGTCCCCTAGGCTATGAAAAATTGACCCATACGTACTGATAGGCTGATATGATCAGCCTATCCGTACTGAATGGAAAGATTTAACTCAATGGACCATGGACTTTACAGACTGGTCCCATCAGTACATCAAAAATGACCCATACGTACTGATATGCTGATATGATCATCCATCCGTACTGCCTGGAAGGACCAAGGACTGTCCAGGCTGGTCCACCAGGCTATGAATAATTGACCAATACGTACTGATAGGCTGATATGATCCGCCTTATCCGTACTGAGTGGAAGGATTTAACTCAACGGACCATAGACTGTCTGAACTGGTCCCATCAGTACATGAAAAAGGACCCATATGTTCTGATAGGCTGATACGATCAGCCATCCGTACTGCCTGTAAGGACCAAGTATTGTCCAGACGGTCCCATCAGTACATGAAAATTAACCCATACGTACTGATAGGCTGATACCATCAGCAAGCTGTTGTGCCTGGAAGGACCAAAGACTGTCCAGACTGGTCCATCAGGCCATGAAAAATCGACCCATACATACTGATAGGCTGATATGATCAGCCTTATATGTAGTGAATGGAAGTATTTAACTAAACAGACCATGGACTACCAGACTGGTCCCATCAGTACATGAAAAATGACCCATATGTACTGATATGCTTATACGATCAGCCATCCGTACTGCCTCGAAGGACCAAGGACGGTCCAGACTGGTCCATCAGGCCATGAAAAATTTACCCCTACGTACTGATAGGCTAATATGATCAGCCTTATCCGTACTGAATGGAAGGATTAAACTCAACAGACCATAGAATGTCAGGACTGGTCCCATCAATACATCAAAAATGACCCATACGTACTATAGGCTGATACGATTAGCCATCCATACTGCCTGGAAGGACCAAGTACTGTCCAGACTGGTCCACTAGGCCATGAAAAATTGACCATAAGTACTGATAAGCTGAAATGATCAGCCTTAACCGTACTGAATGGAAGGATATAACTCAACGGACCATGGACTGTTCGGAATGGTCCCATCAGTACATGAAAAATGACCCATACATACTGATAGGGAGATACGATCAGGCATCCTTACTGCCTGGAAGGACCAAGGACTATCCAGACTGGTCCACCAGGCCATGAAAAATCGACTCATACGTATTGATAAGCTGATATGATTAACCTTATCAGTACTCAATGGAAGGATATAACTCAACAGACCATGGACTGTGTCCGGAGTGGTCCCATCAGTACATTAAAAATAACCCGTACGTACTGATAGGCTGATACGATCACCCATCCATACTGCCTGGAAGGACCAAGGACTGTCCAGACTGGTCCATCAGGCCATGAATAATTGACCCATACTTACTGATAGGCTGATATGATCAGCCTTATCCGTACTGAGTGGAAGGATTTAACTCAATGGACCATGGACTGTCAAGAGTAGTCCCATCAGTACATCAAAATTGACCCATACATACTGATAGGCTGATACGATCAGCCATCCGTACTGCCTGGAAGGACCATGGACTGTCGAGACTGGTCCATCAGGCCATGAAAAATGGACCGATACGTACTGATAGGCTGATATGAACAGCCTTATCTATACTGAATGGAAGGATTTAACTCAATGGACCATGGACTTTACAGACTGGTCCCATCAGTACATCAAAAATGACCCATACGTACTGATATGCTGATATGATCATCCATTCAGTACATGAAAAATAACCCATACGTACGGATAGGCTGATACAATCAGCCACCCGTACTGCCTGGAAGGACCAAGGACTGTGCAGACTGGTCCCCTAGGCTATGAAAAATTGACCCATACGTACTGATAGGCTGATATGATCAGTCTATCCGTACTGAATGGAAAGATTTAACTCAATGGACATGGACTTTACAGACTGGTCCCATCAGTACATCAAAAATGACCCATACGTACTGATATGCTGATATGATCATCCATCCGTACTGCCTGGAAGGACCAAGGACTGTCTAGACTGGTGCATTAGGCCATGAAAAATTGACCCATACATACTGATAGGCTGATATTATCAGCCTTATCCGTACTGAATGAAGGATTTAACTCAACGGACCATAGACTGTGTGAACCGATCATATCAGTACATGAAAAATGACCCATAAGTACTGATAGGCTGATATGATCAGCCATCCGTACTGCCTGGAAGGACCAGGGACTGTCCAGGCTGGTCCACCAGGCTATGAATAATTGACCAATACGTACTGATAGGCTGATATGATCAGCCTTATCCGTACTGAGTGGAAGGATTTAACTCAACGGACCATAGACTGTCTGAACTGGTCCCATCAGTACATGAAAAAGGACCCATATGTTCTGATAGGCTGATACGATCAGCCATCCGTACTGCCTGGAAGGACCAAGTATTGTCCAGACGGTCCCATCAGTACATGAAAATTAACCCATACGTACTGATAGGCTAATACCATCAGCAATCTGTTGTGCCTGGAAGGACCAAAGACTGTCCAGACTGGTCCATCAGGCCATGAAAAATCGACCCATACATACTGATAGGCTGATATGATCAGCCTTATTTGTACCGAATGGAAGTATTTAACTAAACAGACCATGGACTGCCAGATTGGTCCCATCAGTACTTGAAAAATGACCCATACGTACTGATATGCTTATACGATCAGCCATCCGTACTGCCTCAAAGGACCAAGGACTGTCCGGACTGGTCCATCAGGCCATGAAAAATTTACCCCTACGTACTGTTGAATCCGAAATCGGTAACCCTAGGTTGGATATCGATTTCGATTGTGGATTTCTCGAAGAGACGACTAGGAAAGCAAATAGAAGAATTTTATTGATGAAAGATCGATTTGGTCTCAAGAAGAACAAGGTTTGAACGAAGAATGAGTAATAAGAACCCTAATTCTAGCTTGTCCTTCAAGTCTGTGTGTATCTTCTTTCTTCCAACCTTCTTCTATATATACACCTTTCCTATCGTTGATGTCGGTTTGACAGGGATCATGGGCCGACTTTGTTATGATGATGGGCCGAGTTCACACTTAAATGGGCCTATGTGGGTAGATGTAATCTATCCCCAACAATAAGCCCCCCCCCAGTTCATCGAGTTAGCTATTCGGTGAATTTTGTTAACTGAGTGAATTTAAGGGTGATCTCGGATACACACATTCTCGGCATATTTGTAGCAGTTGAGCTGTTTCCGACGTCTTTTTGCTTGTGCATTAGATTCGATCTCGGTCTTCGTTTAGATCTTTCGAAACCACGCTTCCTACTTTATATCACCCGAAATGATTAATAGCTTCGAGATTCGGAAGTAGTGGGACACGTGTCATCATCTTTAGGGTTCTAGACCTAATCATGACAACCGCTCGTCTTCCGCGCCGAGATACTTATAAAGGCTTCGTTCAATGCTTGTTTCGCTATTCTTCTGCTGCTCATCACTTCGAAAGGTATTTCCTTTGCTCTCTGCCTTCTCTCTTCTTTCTCTCTCTAGAAAAATCTTTCCGGTGCCGATGACTTCTCCGATCCGACAGTGTTCCCAGAAAGGTAAAGCGGTTGCCACCGACTCCGAGTCAGAAAGCACTGGTTCTCCGCTGATACGCCGGCCAAGGACAATAACGCTCAGGGGAATGGATAATCCACGGCCGACATCTGCAGATCTGGCCTCCTTGGACTTTGCCGAACGTGACATTGTTAGGTTCAGCTTGAGTTTAGAAGACCGAGAAGCAACAGGTCACGCTCCTGCTGACGATATGGAGCAAGTCACCGATCCAAGCGGAAGAGCCGATTGATGGGGACCTTAATTCTGCTGTTAAGGAGAAGACCACGGCCAAGAAAGAGGTGCAATTTGCGTTAGCCGACTTTCTACCGAGGAAATGGAATGGAACCGACTTCGAGTTTGACGAGGAGATTGATCCAGACCAGGAGCGGACTCTCAGTGCCAAGAAGAAGCAGAACTGGGCAAACCATTTGCCTACCAAATCTTCGTTCAAGACCGTTCGGAGGCTTATTTTCTAAACAAACCCACCTGCTGGGTTTTTGTTCTTGATTCCTGCTGATCATCAGCGACCATGGACTCCGCCTTCAGGGTACGCTTGTGTGTATGAATCATGGTTTCTCAACTCTTCTCTATGGTGGCCTCTTCCCGAATTTCTTACGACCTACTGCAATCGTCGAAAGATCGCACTTGGTCAGTACACCGCGAACGGGATAAGGATTCTGGTAACCCTAACAGTTCTCGCAGCCGAGTTGGGGATCAAGATGTTGGTTCGGCTTTTTGAAGAACTCACGACGCCGAGTATCACTGCGAAGACGGGCTTCTTTTACGGAAAAATTGTTCCCAAGTATAACGTGATCACCGGGAAGCCATCTAAAGTGAACTTCTGGAATCATCGATACTTCTACGTGAAGATTAACGAAGCTTCCTTCGAGGATCCCACGATCATCCTTAACGGATATTTCAATTCCAATACCGGTACGACTTCGAATTAACTCACAGCACTTCTACTGATCTACTTCATCTTCTTCCTTTTTTTTGCAGATCGTATCAGTAAGTGGTCACAAGGCGGCTCGAAATCTTTTCTCGAAGAAGTCGAGGCAATCAGGACATTGAGTCATCAACATTGGCCGGATATCAGCAAAGCCCGTATTCAAGCCGCTTTGAAGAGAATTAACCGAGGTATCGATTCTTTCGATTTTGGTTCTCTTTTTTTTTTGTTTTTCTTTTTGTTATCTGACGACTTGCATCTCGTATAGCCGAGATCCCCACTAAAGCCTCTATACATCTCCGACAACGATCAATGGGAAAACTGAATCTATCCACCCTGCCATCATACGCTGACACGATCGGTACCCCCGAGCACGGCAGGGGTTCTACTAACGTTGGCAGACCCAACAAACGAAGGAGGGACTCGTCCAGCTCTCACGCCGAGCCTTCTCTCGTTACTCCTCTCCGGTCTCCTCTTCCTCCTCCTGAAGTACCGGAAGAGCATCATGGTGACGATCAAGGGGAGCAAAACCCTTCGGCTGGAATACCAGCCGGGTCAGCCGACATGGCTGTCACTGAAATGCCAACGGCGGAACATCCGACTCATCCTCCGTCAGAGGACGCTTTACAAGGGGGTCAACTTGAAGGGCTAGCTCAGGTAACGCATGGTGAGGAGGTCGAATACCCCCATGTCATCGATTTTAAATATCGGTCGATCGACGTCCCATTTATCAAAGACCATGAGGCGCCGGCGCGTCTGTTCCGCCAAATTAAGCTCAAGAAGCGCGGTATGCCGGAGTTGGATCAACTTCATCAAGACAGCCGTTATCGTGAAATGACTCGGGCTGGAGCCATGGTAAGTGTTCGTTTGAATGTCTTTCTTCTGCCGATCTTGCTTGTTTTCTTTTGTGACGTCCTCGTTCTGTAGTTCTTCGGGAATGTGAACCTTATGGTTAGGGACTATGAGGCGAAGCTGAAAGCCCAAGAAGCCTCTTTGACGGCCAAAACCGGCTCTTTGAAGAAGAAGAGGAAGGAAATTGCCGAGTTGTCATACAAATGCAATTCCTACGAGAGTCATATTGAGGCCCTAACCGCTGAGAAAAATGAGGCTTCGAGCGAGGCCGAGCTGGCGAGATCCCGTAACGAGCTCTTATCGGCGGAAATAGAGGCGTTGAAGGCCCAAAAAGATCTTCTCAACTCTTGGTGCCTCAATCTGGAGCAAGAGAAGTCCGAGCTTTCCGCGAACTTCGAGGCGACGACCAGACGTCTGAGGGAATCCAGGGAGCACGAGGTAAGGAAGGAGCGCCTGCGAGTTGAGTCTATCTTGCGGCAACGGGTGATACCGACGTACGAGAAGATGGGTCAGTTCCTTGGGGAACAACCCGAGATCCAGTCGAGGCTTGCTCTGTACTCGCAGGTGAAGGGGACGAGGGAAGGGCTGGAGAAAATCCAGTCACAAGGCTTGGCGATGGACGAAGCTCTCCAGAAGGCGAAGATCGACGAAGCCTACTTCTTGGAGGAGTTACAGAAGATGGAAGTCGTGGATGCCGACGAGATTGATCTTCACCCGATCAGTCTTGATGAGCACGGCTCCAACATGATGGCCTTTTCTCCCCAAGACCTAGAAGAACTCCGATCTTGAGACCCTTTGTCCTCTTTGCTTGTAATTTTATTTCCCTTTTGTTGTAATGACTCTTGGCCGAGTATGGCCCCTTTTTTTTTATATCTAAGCATTGTTGACTTTTGTTGAAGTCATGCTCGAGAATGGGTCGTATCGGCCGAATCAAATAATCATTTGCAGAATAAACGAATAGGACTTTGTTTTGTCAAATATGCCGACATCATTTACACTGCAAAATAAGAAAGAGCGTAGGTAGTTAACTTTATTTAAGTTACCGAGTAGGCTTCTTCTTTACATAGTCTACTGTGATGTCGCGACCCATCATTCAACTTCGAATCCATTCGACGTGTTTGTCATATTGTGGATTAATACCGACTTGAATTTCGTATCATAGTACGAATCTCAAATGGAATTTTTTTTTTTGTTTTTTGTGACTGAACTCGGTTAAGAGCTGCCTACGTACCCGAGACGGGATCAAGTCACCCGTAGTTCCCCTTTTTTATATTTTTTTTTGTTTTGTGACTGAACTCGGTTAAGAGCTGCCTACGTACCCGAGACGGGATCAAGTTACTCGTAGTTCGTTCTTCTGTATTGTTTAAGCACCGAGGTAGCGCTTTAGGTTGATCGAGTTCCAAGAGCGTGGGATTTGTTCTCTGGAAGATGTCTCAAGTTGATAGACTCCTGGTTTGACCACACGTGTTATCTTATATGCACCTTCCCAGTTTGCACCAAGCTTTCCGGCTCTCCATTCCTTGGTATTCTCGAAGACCTTTCGAAGGACGAAATCGCCGAGTTGCAACGGTTGAGACCTCACCTTTTTGTTGTAATAGGACTCGGCAAGATGTTGATAATTCTGAATCCGTAGCAAAGCCTGATCTCGTCTTTTTTCAAGTTGATCCAGGGCATTGATCATCATTTCGTGATTCAAGATCTCATTCTGGGGCATCTTTAACCTCCTGAGGCTAGTGACGTTGACTTCGGCAGGAGCCATTGCTTCGACTCCATAGGCGAGTGAGAACGGCGTTTTTTCTGTTGCACTCCGCGGTGTGGTTCGATGGGACCATAGGACTCCGTCTAGCTCGTCGGCCCAGTGTCCCTTCTTGGGATCTAACCGCTTCTTGATCCCGTCGATGATAGTTTTGTTTGTTGCTTCGGCCTGTCCGTTTCCTTGAGGATATCGCGGGGTTGAAAAACTCAGTCGAATTCTCCATTTATCACAGAACTCCCGGAATTTGTTCGATGTGAACTGAGATCCATTATCGGTTACTATTTCATAAGGAAGTCTGTGGCGGCAGATGATGTACTTCCAAACAAAACTCTGAACCTCGTTCTTGGTGATTTGGACGTAGGCCTTGGCTTCAACCCACTTTGTGAAATAATCGGTCAGAACGAGTAGGAAACGCCTTTGTTTAGAACTCGGTAGAGGGCCGACTATGGCCATTGCCCATCTCATGAACGGATATGGAGAGACGGAGGTTTTCAGCAACTCGGTTGGTGAGTGGATGTTAGGTGCATGGCGCTGGCACTTGTCGCAATGCGACGTGTATTCTTCGCAATCTGCAACCATGGTGGCCAATAATGCCCCAAAGTTCTAAGTTTAAGCGCGAGGGCCCTGCCTCCACTGTGGTTGCCGCCTTCTCCTTTATGGGTTTCGATCATAACGAGTTCTGCTTCTTCCTTCCCGACGCAGGTAAGAAGAACCTTGTTTGCGGTCCACCGGTGTAACTTACCGTCGATAGAGACGTAGTTGGAGCTTTTCGCTTTAAGTCGACGGGATTCCCACTTATCTTTAGGTAGTATCCCCCTATCCAGATAATCGAGAAAGGGGGTTCACCAATCAGTATCTTGAGTAGTCGACTCTACGATCTCGGTGGTAGCGGAGGAAATGGCATGGACGTCTTTACCAAGTGATAACGAAATACTCGGTTTTTCAATTGTATGAATGGGGATTGTGCGTTTGACCTGATCCCTCTGATTGCTTCCTAGTGCGGCTAATGCGTCGGCAAAGCAATTGTCTTTTCTAGGAACCTTGAAGAGTTCAAAATGATCAAACTCGGTTGTCAATTTTCTGACGACGCCGAGATATGCATCCATCCTCTCATTTTTGGCCTCATAATCACCGATGTACTGACTGGTGACGAGCTGAGAATCACAGAAGGCTTGTACTCGTTTGGCTCCCACTACTTTGGCTAAACGAAGACCTGCGATCAACGCTTCGTATTCGGCTTCTTCGTTTGATGCTGCAAACCCGAGCCGGAATGATTGTTCGATGAGATCTCCGGTGGGTGATTGGAGATGAACGCCTATTCCTGATCCTTTGTTGGACGATGCTCTGTCGACATGCAGGATCCAATTTTTTACTGGAATATCGAGATCAGCCGCTTGATCTGGGGAGATTTCGACGATGAAGTCGGCCAAGACTTGAGCCTTTATCGCAAGCCTGCTTTTATACGAGATATCGTATTCGCTGAGTTCGATGGCCCACTTGGAAAGTCTCCCTGATTGGTTAGCATTCTGGAGTATGGTTCGCAGTGGCAGGTCGGTGAGAACGACGATGGAATGGGATTGGAAGTAAGGTCGCAGTTTTCGTGCCGATGTTACTACAGCGAAAGCCATTTTTTCCAGGGTGGGATATCTCGTCTCTGCGTCGGTAAGACATTTACTGGTGTAGAAGATGGGGCGCTGTTCTCCGCGGTCTTCCTTTATTAGGACGCTGCTTACTGCTGAAGGAGAGACTGCGATGTAGAGATACAATGTGTCGCCTGCGTCTGGTTTTGTCAATACCGGAGGAGTCGTTAAGTATTGCTTCAACGCCGAGAAGGCTTGTTCCCATACTTCATCCCAAAGGAACTTTTTATTCCCTCGGAGCAATTCGTAGAAAGGGAGACACTTGTCGGTGGACCGGGAGATGAAACGATTAAGCGCTGCCACTCGTCCAGTTAGACGCTGAATTTCCCGTGACGTTTTGGGATTTGGTAAGTCCAAAACCGCGGAGATTTGTTTCGGATTTGCTTCGATTCCTCGTTTAGTGACGATGTAACCAAGAAATTCTCCTGAAGTAACTCCAAAGGTGCATTTTGCCGGGTTCAGTTTCATCCCGTACTTGTTTAAGGTATCGAAGCATTCAGATAGGTGTCGAACGTGGTCTTTGGCGACGAGTGATTTGACCAGCATGTCGTCAATGTAGACTTCCATGGTGACTCCTAACTTGTCGGCAAACATTTTGTTAACGAGTCGTTGATAAGTAGCTCCTGCGTTCTTAACCCCAAATGGCATAACTCGGTAACAGTATGTGCCGCGGTCCGTGATGAATGATGTCTTCTCGCGGTCGTCCGGGTGCATCATAATCTGATTGTAGCCTGAGAAGGCATCCATGAACGATAGGAGCTCGTTTCCGGCCGTAGATTCCACCATCTGATCGATATGGGGTATAGGGAAACTGTCCTTAGGGCATGCCTTGTTTAGATCGGTGAAATCGATGCACACCCTCCATTTCCCATTCTTCTTTTTGACGACGACCGGGTTCGCGAGCCAATCTGGATATTTGACCTCGGCAATGGATCCCGCCCCTAAGAGTCTATCGACTTCGATGTTGACGGCTTTAGCTCTTTCAGGACCGAGCTTTCGACGCTTCTGCTTGATGGGTTTGTTTGTTAGGTCGACGTTGAGTCGATGTGACGTAACAGCCGGGTCGATACCAGGCATGTCGGCTGTCGTCCAGGCAAACGTTGATTTGTTTGCCCGAAGGAAGGTGGTCAATTCGGTGGATAAGGCGTCGCTTAGGTCGGAGCCAATTCCCACGGTTCTCTCGGGATAATCAGGATCGATACCGACTTGGACTGTCTCCTCTTTTTGTGGTGACGGCTTTTTATCTGGCTCGACGATAAAAGCGACCTGTTGGCTTTTGAGATCGGAGATCAACATGCTTCGTGCGAGGCGTTGATTCCCTTTTAACGTAAAAACGGTACCTTCCTTGGTGGGAAATTTGATGCATTGGTGGTATGTTGACGGGATTGCTTTCATCATGTGAAGCCATGGGGTGCCTAGGATCGCGTTATATTGCGTTTTGGTGTCGATGACAGAGAATTTAACGAGTTTATTTACTCCCCCGGCAAAGACGTTAAGGCAGATGGTTCCCAATAAGGAGGTCGATGAACCGTTGAAACCGGTAAGGGCTCTCGACGATGGCTTGATATCGTTCAGATCTATCAACATTTTCTCCAAGGTCTGTCGGAATATTAGATCGACCGAACTTCCAGTGTCGATGAGTATACGTGTGACCTCGCATGTACCGATTTGCAACTCGACTAGCAGCGGGTCGTTGTGTGGCTGATCTATATCGACGAGATCTCCTTCTGAAAAGGTGACAAAGGTTTCTCCTTCGTGCTTTGTCGGCCATCGCCGGGCAGTTGTGGCTCTGCGTTGGTATTCTTTTATTGACTTCACAGAATCGTTGCACAGGGGTGATCCGCCATGAATTACGTTAATTCGGCGAAAGACACAAGGACGCTTATCAGAGAGTGTCGTCCCTAGGTCAGGAGTTGCGATACCCGTCTTAGTTGAAAGTTTGTTTTGGAGATCGTCTCCCGGAATCACTGATTTCTTGATTTGTGAGTGAGGATCTCGCAGTTCGCGTGTGGAACGAACATGTACCATGTGATCTCGAAGGTCGTAGCCATCATTGCCTTCGGTTGATTCTGATTTTTGATCTTGTGGAGGGGACTGTTGCAACTCGGTCATAGAACGCTTGTGTTGAAGATGATCTCGTAGATCCTGATCGTCTCCGTTCTTAGGAGGCCCCAATTTCTTTCTTTGAAGAAGGATATCCCGCAGGTCGACCGTAGGGCGCCTGTGCTGAAGATGATCTCGGAGATCAGAGCAATCCTTGTTTTCCATCGCACAGGAAGGTAAGTGGGTTTCAGAGATAACGTTGATCCGCCGAGCTACTTGTGGTCTTTCGTCTTCCGTATCGGTGTCGTCGCGATGTCGGGGTGGAGCGGCCGCATCCTGATCATCAGGGTGAACCGCTTGGTTGGATTCCTGTTTTTTGGCACCAGCTTGTCGGTTCTTTGTCCAGCTTCCTTTCTTTCGGTTCTGTTTCGACTTTGGTGGATCAGGCGTGACGGTACCGTTTTTGAATGCTGAGAATAGGGCTTCTGCAAGTTGCTTGCATTCTTTAGTGTCGTGGCCTTTGGCCTTATGGTAAGTGCAGAACTTGGTCTCGTCGTATGTTAAAGGCTTCCCATCGAGGGTTCTGTCCCATACATTCCATGGTCGATCGGTTTTCGATGTGGAGGGAGATGCGTCGGGTTCCTCGGTTGCCGAGAAGACTTTTCCTTTCTTTTCGTTAGGCTGATGCTGACGAGGTTCCTGGTAAGTCGTCGTTGCTTTTGGCGTCAACTGAGCCTTCAACGCGTTCTGTTTTGCGGTATAGGCAGCATTATCCTCCTCCATCCGAATGAAGCAATTCGCTCGGTGGAGTGCGTCTTCTAGGGAGATTGTGCTATTCGTGTAGAGGTCAGATCGGAAATACGACCTAATCCATAACGCATTGCGTAAAGCCTCTACTGCCGTCTTGTCTGGGACATCGACTTTGGAGACGAGGTTCTTGAACCGTTCCATGAAGTCATGGAGGGATTCCTTCTGTCCCTGAGAGATCTTCCACCCTTGACGAATATACATGGAGTAATGTTTGAGGAACTCGGTAGAAAGTTCCTTAAAGGTGCTGATTGAATCCGCAGCTAAACGGGAAAACCAGGTAAGGGCGGGTCCTGCCAAACTTTCAACAAAGAGTTGGCAATAGCC
>MU106890.1:14683-24756 GCA_012274485.2 Sinapis alba | reverse complement strand
GTCCCATCAGTACATGAAAAATGATCCATACGTACTGATAGGCTAATACGATCAGCCATATGTCCTGCCTGGATGGACCAAGGACTGTCCAGACATGTCCATTAGACCATGATAAACCGACCAATACATACTTATAGGCTATTATTATCATCCTTAACCGTACTGAATTGAAGGATTTAACTCAACAGACCATGGACTGTCCAGACTGGCCCCATCAGTACATGAAAAATGACCCATACGTATTGATAGGCTGATACGATCAGCCATCGGTAATGCCTGGAAGGACCACGGACTGTCCAGACTGGTCCATTAGGCCATGAATAATCGACCCATACATACTGATAGACTGATATGATCAGCCTTGTCCATACTGAATTGAAGGATTTGAGTCAACGGACCGTGGACTGACCAAACTCTTCCTATCAGCACATGAAAAATGACCCATACGTACTGATAGGCTGATACAATCAGCCATCCGTACTGCCTGGAAGGACCAAGGACAGTCTAGACATGTCCGACATACGATGATTAATCGACCAATACGTACTGATAGGCTGATATTATCAGCCTTAACTGTACTGAATTGAAGGATTTAACTCAACGGACCATGGACTGTCCGGACTGGTCCCATCAGTACATGAAAAAGGACTCATACATACTGATAGGCTGATATGATCAGCCATCCGTACTGCCTGGAAGGACGAAGGACTGTCAAGACTGGTCCATCTTGCCATGAAAAATCGACCCATACATACTGATAGGATGATATGATCAGCCTTTTCCGTACAAAATGGAACGATATAACTCAACATACCATGGACTGTCCAAACTGGCCCCATGAGTACATGAAAAATGACCCATACGTACTGATACGCTGATACGATCAGCCATTTGTACTCCCTGGAAAGACCAAGGACTGTTAAGACTGGTCCATTAGGCAATGAAATATTGACCCATACGTACTGATATGCTGATATGATCAGCCTTTTACGTACTGAATGGAAGGATTTAACTCAACGTACCATGGACTGTCCGGACTGGTCCCATCAGTACATGAAAAATAACCCATACGTACTGATAGGCTAATACGATAAGCCAACGGTACTGCCTGGAAGGACCAGGGACTGTCTAGACTGGTCCATTAGGCCATGAATAATCGACCCATACGTACTGATAGACTGATATGATCAGCCTTGTCCATACTGAATTGAAGGATTTAAATCAACAGGCTGTGGACTGGCCGGACTGGTCCCATCAGTACATGAAAAATGACCCATGTGTCCTGATAGGCTGATATGATCAGCCATTCGTACTGCTTGGAAGGACCAAGGATTGTCCAGACTGGTCCATCAGGCCATGAAAAAAAGACCCATATGTACTGACATGCTAATATGATCATCCTTATCTGTACTGAATGGAAGGATTTAACTCAACGGACCATTGACTGTCCAAACTGGTCCCATCAGTACATGTGAAAAGACTCATACATACTGATAGGCTGATACGTTCAGCCATCCGTACTGCCTAAATGGACCAGGGACTGTCCAGACTGGTCCATCAGGCCATGAAAAATCGACCCATACGTAGTGATAGGCTGATATGATCAGCCTTATCCGTACTGAATGGAAGGATTTAAGTCAATGGACATGGGCTGTCCAAACTGGTCACATCAGTACATGAAAAATGACCCATACGTACTGATAGGCTGCTACGATCAGCCATCTGAACTGCCTGGAAGGACCAAGGACTGTCTAGACTGGCCCATCACGTCATGAAAACTGACCTATACGTACTGATAGTCTGATATGATCAGCCATCCGTACTGCATGGAAGGACCAAGGACTGTCCAGACAGGTTCATCAGGCCATGAAAAATCGACCCATACGTACTAATAGGCTGATATGATCAGCCTTATCCGTACTGAATAGAAGGATTAACCTCAACAGACAAGGGACTGTCCAGACTGCTCCAATCAGTACATGAAAAATGACCAATACGTACTGATAGGCTGATACGATCAGCCATCCGTACTGCCTGGAAGGACCAAGGACTGTCCAGACTGGTCCATCAGGCCATGAAAAATCGACCCATATGTACTGATAGGATGATATGAGCAGCCTTTTCTGTACTGGATGGAAGGATTTAACTCAACAGACCATGGACTGTCCAGACTGGCCCCATCAGTACATAAAAAATGACTCATACATACTGATAGGCTGATACGATCAGCCATCGGTACTGCCTGGAAGGACCAGGAACTGTCCAGACTGGTCCATAAGGCCATGAATAATCGACCCATACGTATTGATAGACTGATATGATCAGCCTTGTCACTACTGAGTTGAAGGATTTAACTCAACGAACCGTGGACTGTCCGGTCTGGTCCCATCAGTACATGAGAAATGACCCATATGTACTGATAGGCTGATATGATCAGCCATCCGTACTACCTGGAAGGATCAAGGACTGTCCAGATAGGTCCATCATGCCATCACAAATCGACCTATATGTACTGATAGGCTGATATGTTCAGCCTTATATGTACTGAATGGAAGGGTTTAACTCAACGGACCATGGACTGTCAAGACTGGTCCCATCGGTACATGAAAAATGACCCATACGTACTGATAGACTGATACGATCAGCCATCTATACTGCCTGGATGGACCAAGGACTGTCCAGACATGTCCATCAGACCATGATAAATCGACCAATATGTACTGATATTATCAGGCTTAACCGTACTGAATTGAAGGATTTAAATCAACAGACCATGTACTGTCCAGACTGGCCCCATCAGTACATGAAAAATGACCCATACGTACTGATAGGCTGATACGATCAGCCATCGGTACTACTTGGAAGGACCAAGGACTGTCCAGACTTGTCCATCAGGCCATGAAAAATCGCCCATACGTACTGATAGGATGATATGAACAGCCTTTTATTGTACTGAAAGGAAGGATTTAACTCAACATACCATGGACTGTCCAGACTGGCCCCGTCAGTACATGAAAAATGACCCATACATACTGATAGGCTGATACGATCAGCCATCAGTACTGCCTGGAAGGACCAATGACTGTCCAGACTGGTCCATCAGGCCATGAAAAATCGACCCATACATACTGATAGGATGATATGAACAGCCTTTTTTGTATTGAATGGAAGGATTTAACTCAACAGACCATGTACTGTCCAGATTGGCCCCATCAGTACATGAAAAATGACTCATACGTACTGATAGGCTGATACGATCAGCCATCGGTACTGCCTGGAAGGACCAGGGACTGTCCAGACTGGTTTATTAGGCCATGAATAATCGACCCATACGTACTGATAGGCTGATATGATCAGCCTTTTCCGTACTGAATTGAAGGATTTAACTCAACAGACCGTGGACTGTCCGGACTGGTCCCATCAGTACATGAAAAATGACCCATATGTACTGATATGATGATACGATCAGCGATCTGTACTGCTTGGAAGGACCAAGGACTGTCTAGACTGGTCCATCAGGCCATGAAAAAAGGACCAATATGTACTGATAGGCTGATATGATCATCCTTATCCGTACTGAATGGAAGGATTTAACTCAACGGACCATTGACTGTCCAGACTGGTTCCATCAGTACATGAAAAATGACCCATAGATACTGATAGGCTGATTTAGCCATCCGTACTGCCTAGATGGAGCAGGGACTGTCCAGACTGGTCCATCAGGCCATGAAAAATCGACCCATACGTACTGATAGGCTGATATGATCAGCCTTATTCGTACTGAATGGAAGGATTTAACTCAATATATCATGGACTGTCCAGACTGGTCCCATGAGTACATCAAAAATGACCCATACGTACTGATAGGCTGATACGATCAGCCATCCGAACTGCCTGGAAGGACCAATGACTGTCCAGACTGGTCCATCAGGCCATGAAAAATCTACCCATACGTATTGATAGGATGATATGAACAGTCTTTTATGTACTGAATGGAAGGATTTAACTCAACATACCATGGACTGTCCAGACTGGCCCCATCAGTACATGAAAAATGACCCTTACATACTGATAGGCTGATACGATCAGCCATCAGTACTGCCTGGAAGGAACAGGGACTGTCCAGACTGGTCCATAAGGCCATGAATAATCAACCCATACGTACTGATAGACTGATATGATCAGCCTTGTTCATATTGAATTGAAGGATTTAACTCAACGGACCGTGGACTGTCCGAACTGGTCCCATCAGTACATGAAAAATGACCCATACGTACTGATAGGCTGATATGATCAGCCATCCGTACTGCCTGGATGGACCAAGGACTGTCCAGACATGTCCATCAGACCATGATAAATCAACCAATACGTACTGATAGGCTGATATTATCATCCCTAAACATACTGAATGGAAGGTTTAACGTCAACGGACTATGGACTGGGTGGACTTTTCCCATTTGTACATGAAAATGACCCATATGTATTGATAGGCTGCTACGAGCAGTCATCCGTACTGCTTGGAAGGACCAAGGACTGTCCAGACTTGTCCATCAGGCCATGAAAAATCACTAATACGTACTGATAGGCTGATATGATCAGCCTTATCCGAACTGAATGGAAGGCTTTAACTCAACGGACCATGGACTGTCCAGACTTGTCCTATCAGTACATGAAAAATGACCCATACATACTGATATGTTGATACAATCAGCCATCCGAACTACCTGAACGGACCAAGGACTGTCGTAAGTGGTCCACCAGGCCATGAAAAATCGACCCATACGTACTGATAGGATGATATGAACAGTCTTTTCTGTACTGAATGGAAGGATTTAACTCAACATACCATGGACTGTCTAGACTGGCCCCATCAGTACATGAAAAATGACCGATACATACTCATAGGCTGATACGATCAGCCATCAGTACTGCCTGGAAGGACCAGGGACTGTCCAGACTGGTCCATAAGGCCATGAATACTCGACCCATACGTACTGATAGACTGATATGATCAGCCTTGTTCATATTGAATTGAAGGATTTAACTCAACGGACCGTGGACTGTCCGAACTGGTCCCATCAGTACACGAAAAATGACCCATACGTACTGATAGGCTGATATGATCAGCCATCCGTACTGCTTCGATGGACCAAGGACTGTCCAGACATTTCCATCAGACCATGATAAATCATCCAATACGTACTGACAGGCTGATATTATCATCCCTAAACATACTGAATGGAAGGTTTTAACTCAACGGACTATGGACTGGGTGGACTTTTCCCATTTGTACATGAAAATGACCCATACGTATTGATAGGCTGCTACGAGCAGTCATCCGTACTGCTTGGAAGGACCAGGGACTGTCCAGACTTGTCCATCAGGCCATGAAAAATCGCCCATACGTACTGATAGGCTGATATGATCAGCCTTATCCGTACTGAATGGAAGGATTTAACTCAACGGACCATGGACTGTCAAGACTGGTCTCATTAGTACATGAAAAATGACCCATACGTACTGATAGGCTAATACGATCAGCCATTTGTACTGCCTGGATGGACCAAGGACTGTCCAGACATGTCCATCAGACCATGATAAATCGGCCAATACGTACTTATAGCCTATTATTATCATCCTTAACCGTACTGAATTGAAGGATTGAACTCAACAGACCATGGACTGTCCAGACTGGCCCCATCAGTACATGAAAAACGACCCATACGTATTGATAGGCTGATACAATCAGCCATCGGTACTGCCTAAAAGTACCAGGGACTGTCCAGACTTGTCCATTAGGCCGTGAATAATCGACCCATACATTCTGGTAGACTGATATGATCAGCCTTGTCCATACTGAATTGAAGGATTTGACTCAACGGACCGTGGACTGACCAAACTCTTCCTATCAGTACATGAAAAATGACCCATACGTACTGATAGGCTGATACAATCAGCCATCCGTCCTGCCTGGAAGGACCAAGGACAGTCCAGACATGTCCAACAGACCATGATAAATCGACCAATACGTACTGATAGGCTGATATTATCAGCCTTAACCGTACTGAATGGAAGGATTTAACTCAACGGACCATGGACTGTCCGGACTGGTCCCATCAGTACATGAAAAAGGACCCATACGTACTGATAGGCTGATACGATCGGCCAACCGTACTGCCTGGAAGGACCAAGGTCTGTCAAGACTGGTCCATCTGGCCATTAAAAATCGACCCATACGTACTGATAGGATGATATGATCAGCCTTTTCCGTACAAAATGGAACGATATAACTCAACAGACCATGGACTTTCCAAACTGGCTCCATAAGTACATGAAAAATTACCCATACGTACTGATTCGCTGATACGATCAGCCATCTGTACTGCCTGGAAGGACCAAGGACTATTAAGACTGGTCCATCAGGCAATGAAATATTGACTCATACGTACTGATAGGCTGATATGATCAGCCTTTTCCGTACTGAATGGAAGGATTTAACTTAACGGACCATGGACTGTCTAGACTGGTCCCATCAGTACATGAAAAGTGACCCATACATACTGATAGGCTAATACGATTAGCAAACGGTTCTGCCTGGAAGGACCAGGGACTGTCCAGACTGGTCCATTGGGCCATGAATAATCGACCCATACATACTGATATGATCAGCCTTGTCCATACTGAATTGAAGGATTTAACTCAACAGGCCGTGGACTGTCCGGACTGGTCCCATCAGTACATTAAAAATGACCCATGTGTTCTGATAGGCTGATACAATCAGCCATCCGTACTGCCTGGAAGGACTAAGGACTGTCCAGACTGGTCCATCAGGCCATGAAAAAAGACCCATATGTAGTGACATGATGATATGATCAGCCTTTTCCGTACTGAATGGAAGGATTTAAGTCAACAGACATGGGCTGTCCAGACTTGTCGCATCAGTACATGAAAAATGACCCATACGTACTGATAGGCTGCTACGATCAGCCATCTGAACTGCCTGGAAGGACCAAGGACTGTCTAGACTGGTCCATCACGTCATGAAAAACTGACCTATACGTACTGATAGTCTTATATGATCAGCCATCCGTACTGCCTGGAAGGACCAAGGACTGTCCAGACTGGTCCATCATGCCATGAAAAATCGACCCATACGTACTGATAGGCTGATATGATCAGCCTTATCCGTACTGAATGGAAGGATTAAACTCAACGGACTATGGACTGTCCAGACTGCTCCTATCAGTACATGAAAAATGACCAATACGTACTGATAGGCTGATACGATCACCCATCTGTACTGCCTGGAAGGACCAAGGACTGTCCAGACTGGTCCATCAGGCCATGAAAAATCAACCCATACGTACTGATAGGATGATATGATCAGCCTTTTCTGTACTGAATGGAAGGATTTAACTCAACAGACCGTTGACTGTCCAGACTGGCCCCATCAGTACATAAAAATGACTCATACATACTGATAGGCTGATACGATCAGCCATCGGTACTGCCTAGAAGGACCAGGAACTGTCCAGACTGCTCCATCAGTACATGAAAAATGACCCATACGTATTGATAGGCTGATACAATCAGCCATCGGTACTGCCTAAAAGTACCAGGGACTGTCCAGACTGGTCCATTAGGCCGTGAATAATCGACCCATACATTCTGATAGACTGATATGATCAGCCTTGTCCATACTAAATTGAAGGATTTGACTCAACGGACCGTGGACTGACCAAACTCTTCCTATCAGTACATGAAAAATGACCCATACGTACTGATAGGCTGATACAATCAGTCATCCGTGCTGCCTGGAAGGACCAAGGACAGTCCAGACATGTCCAACAGACCATGATAAGTCGACCAATACGTACTGATAGGCTGATATTATCAGCCTTAACCGTACTGAATGGAAGGATTTAACTCAACGGACCATGGACTGTCCGGACTGGTCCCATCAGTACATGAAAAAGGACCCATACGTACTGATAGGCTGATACGATCAGCCAACCGTACTGCCTGGAAGGACCAAGGTCTGTCAAGACTGGTCCATCTAGCCATGAAAAATCGACCCATACGTACTGATAGGATGATATGATCAGCCTTTTCCGTACAAAATGGAACGATATAACTCAACAGACCATGGACTTTCCAAACTGGCTCCATAAGTACATGAAAAATTACCCATACGTACTGATTCTCTGATACGATCAGCCATCTGTACTGCCTGGAAGGACCAAGGACTATTAAGACTGGTCCATCAGGCAATGAAATATTGACTCATACGTACTGATAGGCTGATATGATCAGCCTTATCCGTACTGAATGGAAGGATTAAACTCAACGGACTATGGACTGTCCAGACTGCTCCTATCAGTACATGAAAAATGACCAATACGTACTGATAGGCTGATACGATCACCCATCTGTACTGCCTGGAAGGACCAAGGACTGTCCAGACTGGTCCATCAGGCCATGAAAAATCAACCCATACGTACTGATAGGATGATATGATCAGCCTTTTCTGTACTGAATGGAAGGATTTAACTCAACAGACCATTGACTGTCCAGACTGGCCCCATCAGTACATAAAAATGACTCATACATACTGATAGGCTGATACGATCAGCCATCGGTACTGCCTGGAAGGACCAGGAACTGTCCAGACTGCTCCATAAGGATATGAATAATCGACCCATACGTACTGATAGACTGATATGATAAGCCTTGTCCATACGAATTGAAGGATTTAACTCAACGGACCGTGGACTGTCCGGACTGGTCCCATCAGTACATGAAAAATGACCCATACGTACTGATAGGCTGATATGTTTAGCCATCCGTACTGCCTGGATGGACGAAGTACTGTCCAGACATGTCCATCAGACCATGATAATTCAACCAATACGTACTGATAGGCTGATATTAACAGCCTTAACCGTACTGAATGGAAGGATTTAACTCAACATACCATGGACTGTCCGGACTAGTCCCATCAGTACATGAAAAATGACCCATACGTACTGATAAGCTGATACGCTCAGCCATCCGTCCTACCTGGAAGGATCAAGGACTGTCTAGACAAGTCCATCATGCCATGAAAAATCGACAAATACGTACTGATAGGCTGATTTAATCCTTGTTATCTGTATTGAATGGAAGGATTTAACTCAACGGATTATGGATTTTCCAGACTAGTCCCATCAGTACATGAAACATGACCCATACATACTGATAGACTGATACGATCAGCCATCCGTACTGCCTGGATGGACCAAGGACTATGTCATGTCCCCGATCCGGGAGATGATCGTTAGGATCGTCCATGGGGATAGGAGACTCACTAATCAGGTCATGTGACCTAAGAACAAGTGTGTCATGGCCTTGAAGTAAGGTCAAGGGATTCAGGAAGCTGAAACTTAACCAAAACAAGGAAGAGGTAAGCTGAAGGGAGATGGACAAGTAATCCGGTAGCTGGACAAGGTGCGGATGAAGCTCAACCAGCTAGGTGGAGCTTGGAGGTAGCTCACACAGTGTAAGTCAGCTCACTGGAGCTGGTGGACTAGCTCACCCAGCTGAGGCAGATAGCAGTCAGCTCATCTCAGCTGGGAGTAGTGTTAGGGTCCTGGGCAGTTGGACCAGTCCGGGCTATGGTCGGGTCAGGTGGATGGTCCGTGTGGTCCAGCCATTGGGGCAATGGATCAGGTCGTCCATATGCTCGGTCCAAGGGCTTGGGATTGGGTCTAGGCACGTGGGGGATCTGCCAGGGGACAGTTACTGGCCAAGGGATGGCAAGGGAGGCAGTTATGGTCGATGGGGTGCAAAGGGAGCAAGAGGTGCCCCTTAGCCTACCAAATGGCACCCATTCGGCCAGGGCAGTTACCCAAGCCTTCTTCTATATATATGGGACCCTGGGCACGAAAATTGCCATCATGATTCATAGGAGACACAGAGAAAACTCCAGAGAGACAAGAGGAGAAAGGGAAAGAGAGATCAGCCCTTAACAAGGCTGATATTGCTTGTTTGGGTGAATCCAGTAAGGATGATTGTTCAGTGAAGGCCGTGGCTTT
>MU106890.1:0-13972 GCA_012274485.2 Sinapis alba | reverse complement strand
TCTACAAACATCATTGATAAGGTAACATGTTTATGGTTACTTTCTAGTTATATTGCTGTCTCTTGTGGTGTGGTTAAGGTCAGGTATGGCACGCCCATTGAATACCATATATTGTGATGCAAACTAAGGATCCAGGACCCTGAGAGAAGGGGCGGATCATTGCTGATCTAACTGATCCATGTGGGATGATAGTTAGATGGTATTCATTGGATGGTGACCCATGATGGATCATGGATTGTGTTGGGTTTGATCATGGTGTGAACCATTGATCCGGCCTGTTGAGGAGTCACATGGGAGTCCTAGTATAAGGGGAACCATGGGGAGTGCAAGGTTCAATTCGTTTGGAACCAACAGCAAGCAAAGGAGATGAGCAAGGCTAGTACTTGTGGGCATGGACCACAAGTATGGAGCCGGTGTGTTTATACAAGGAAGGCCGTGTGTGATCTGATCATGGGCAAGGATACACGACCTGATCCATAGATGATGGATCAAGGTGTCTATCTGATGGATCAAAGGATGCACCGGTTGTAAGAGCAAGATTAATCGGTTCCATTGGGACATGGTTCCATGGCCGGTTAGGTAAGTGTGAAGACTCATCAATTATGAGTCATGTGGGGTGGTTGGTTGATTGACTTGGGATCTGATGGGCATTATTAGTCCATGAGAGGACTTGACTCCAGGGGAGCATAATCCCAAGACATGGAGGCACCCAACCAAGGCCTTGGCCGGTTCAGGAGCATAGTCCTTGGCCCTTGGCCGGACTGATCATGGCCGAGATCTATATTATCTAGGCCGAATTTTGAGAAACCCTTTTGGGAATCTCTTAGTGGTGAGTTATCATGAATTATCATGAATTTTAATTAGTTTTTCGGAATTGATTTGATGATGTCAAAATTGACTGAATGGACTGATCATGATCAGAATCCATATGGTCTGGGTCGATTCATTGGATTCTTATTATGGGAATCTCTTAGTGGGGAATTATCAGGAGTTTTCATGAGTTTTAATTAATGTTTGGAGCATGTTTGCTTGAGGTCGTTTTTGTAGCTGAAGACTTCCCAAAGGTACTCGGTCTGTGGGGGTGGTTGGCTGAATGACTAAGTACCAAGGGGAAGGGTTTATACAGATATAAGGAAGATGTATGAGTGGACGGGGAGCAGGGAGAAACTACCTCGCAGCTCGATCAGCTGGAAGAGATGGAACCTCAGGTGAAGTGATTCAGCTCAGCTAGCTGTGGATGAGCTAGTTAAACAGCTAAGCCAGCTGGGACCGATGAGCTAACAAGCTCCGTGGATGTGGCAAAGGTAAGATCTAGCAATTGTTTGCTTAGATCTAGATAGAATGGTTAGGGGAATGGAACCTCGTAACTGGTATGACTTGGTTAAGGTAGGATCAACCTTTGAGCTAGCTGGTAGTTGAGTGTACTAACCATTAGCTGAGGTGATTCGACCGGACCAGTATTAGATTGGAGTTAGTCCAATGGTTAAGTAGAGAATATTCCACTGTGCATGAATTGAAATGATCTAAGCTAGGGAATGACTAAGGTAGTCTTTAACTAGGAGCTAAGTAAACCTTCGCCTTAAGGGCAATCTATAAAAGGAAAGGTTGAAAAATTGAGAGGTTCGGTCAAGTGTGGACCGAGCAACGTGAGGCATCGACCGCGGCCTAGATGGCCGGGTTCGGGTCTTACAGACTATCCAGACAGGTCCATCATATAATGAAAAAGCGACCAATACGTATTGATAGGTTGATATTATCATCCTTAACCATATTAAATGGAAGTATTTAACTCAATGGACCATGGACTGTGTGGACTTTTCCTATCTGTACATGAAAATGACCCATACATATTGATAGGCTGATACGAGCAGCCATTTGTACTGCTTGGAAGGACCAAGGACTGTCCAGACTTGTCCATCAGGCCATGAAAAATTGCCCATACGTACTGATAGGCTGATATGATCAGCCTTATCCGTAGTAAATGGAAGGATTTAACTCAACGGACCATGGACTGTCCAGACTTGTCCTATCAGTACATGAAAAATGACCCATACGTACTGATAGGCTGATACGATCAGTCATCCATACTGCCGGGATGGACCAAGGACTGTCCAGACTGGTCCATCAGGCCATGAAAAATCGACCTATATGTACTGATAGGCTGATATGATCAGCCTTGTCCGTACTGAATGGAAGGGTTTAACTCAACGGACCATGGACTATCAAGACTGGTCCCATCAGTACATTAAAAATGACCCATACGTACTGATAGGCTGATACGATCAGCCATCTGTACTGCCTGGATGGACCAAGGACTGTCCAGACATGTCCATAAGACCATGATAAATAGACCAATATGTACTGATATTATCAGGCTTAATTGTACTGAATTGAAGGATTTAACTCAATAGACCATGGACTGTCCAGACTGGCCCCATCAAAACATGAAAAATGACCCATACGTACTGATAGGCTGATACGATCAGCCATCGGTACTGCCTGGAAGGACCAGGGACTGTCCAGACTGGTTTATTAGGCCACGAATAATCGACCCATATGTACTGATAGGCTGATATGATCAGCCTTTTTCATACTGAATTGAAGGATTTAACTCAACAGACCGTGGAATGTCCGGAGTGGTCCAATCAGTACATGAAAAATGACCCATATGTACTGATAGGCTGATACGATCAGCCATCCGTACTGCCTAGATGGAGCAGGGACTGTGCAGACTGGTCCATCAGGCCATGAAAAATCGACCCATACGTACTGATAAGCTGATATGATCAGCCTTATCCGTACTGAATGGAAGGATTTAACTCAACAGACCATGGACTGTCCAGACTGGTCGCATCAGTACATGAAAAATGACCCATATGTGCTGATAGGGTGAGACGATCACCCATCCGTACTGCCTGGATGGACCAAGGACTGTCCAAACATGTCCATCAGACCATGATAAATCGACCAATACGTACTGATACGCTGATATTATAAGCCTTAACCGTACTAAATGGAAGTATTTAACTCAACGGACAATGAACTGTCTGAACTGGTCCCATCCGTACATGAAAAATGACCCATACGTACTGATAGGCTGATACGATCAGCCATCCGTACTACCTGGAAGGACCAAGCACTGTCCAAACTGTTCCATTAGGCCATGAAAAATTGACCCATACGTACTGATATGCTGATATGTGCAGACTTATTTGTACTGAATTGAAGGATTTAACTCAACGGACCATGGACTGTCCGGACTGGTCCCATCAGTACATAAAAAATGACCCATACTCACTTATAGGCTGATACGATCAACCATCCATACTGCCTGGAATAACCAAGGACTGTCCAGACTGGTCCATCAGGCCATGAAAAATCGACCCATACGTACTGATAGGAAGATATGATCCTTCTTTTCCGTACTGAATGGAAGGATTTAACTCAACAAACCATGGACTGTCCAGACTGGTCCCATCACTACATGAAAAATGACCCATACGTACTGATAGGCTGATACGATCTGTAAGACCCGATCCTGGTCCAAAGCACCCAACTAGGACCCGAAGCCTTACCATACCAATCATGTAATTTTTGTCCACTTTTAAGGTCCAATATTTCTCTAAGTCATTTTTCAATCATATGAGGTTCAAGCATTTTGATTCCTAAGTCTATTCAGATAAGAGAAATTGTATCTTTATTGATATAAAACTTGTGATCCAATACATAGATTCAGTTGCACAACATGCTATCATAAGTTTATGTGTTCATACTAACTATACTATCCCGCAACCCACACATCCATCCACGGGGCTTCATGGTTCCTTGGCCTTTCCACGGTCCTGGTCTGATCCTAAAAGCAACATCATCACAAGACATATGTATGAGTACAATCCGATAACCTAACATACCAATTCTACATTGCATGGTTCGGTTCTCCTATTCTATACACTATATCCTATCCATTCAATTCACAAGGCACACGGCCACAACCAGGACATTCCCCAGGACGTCCTGGACCACTATCCAACACGTGGCCTGACTGTATCCATGTGGACCATTCCCTTTGTCCACACCATACCACAATCAACCATGGCTGGTTCCCAAATCTGACCTATCCATATCAATTCCCAAAAACTAAATAAAACTCATGAAAATTCCCTATAAATCCTAACTAAGAATAATCCATAATCAGAATCCAAAGAACCGGCCTTGATCCTATTGATCTCGGCCACAACCGGCCAAATTGTCCATAAATGACCATCCACGAATCAATTAGGTAAAACCTAATAAAACCCATGATAATTCATGATAAATCCCCACTAAGAGGAATCCATGGTCGGAATTCAATGAATCCTACCGGAGCATACAGAACCCGACCAAGACCAGTCCGGCCTAAGGCCAAGGACTATGTTCCTGGACCGGCCAAAGCTTTGGTCCAGACACACTAGGATGAAATCAAATAAGAAAATGGGAAGAAATGGGTCTGGAACCACCAAACCAACCACAGCCACACAGCATCATGCCGCGGCCATGGCAGGATGGATTGGTCCATCCCACTTACCTTGGGCGTGCGCTCTGGAGTGCTCAAGCCCCTCTCCAAATCCTTATCCTTGCCTCTGGTTCCCATCCTCAATCTATCTCCACTCTACACCAGCCAACTCCTGATCGGAATCAATCACCAACACACACAGCCAAGCCTTGATCTCTCTCTCTCTCTCTTTCTTTCTTTCTCTCTGTCACGATTTTGGCAGAGATTTCCTTAGGAAAATTGTGTCAATTCTGGACCCCTAGGTCAGTATTTAAAGGCCAGAACCGACCCCCAACTGCCTGGGCGAACAGGCATGACTTGTTGGCCGAATGGGTGAAACTTGCTCCATTCGCACCCCTTCGCCCAACTACCTCCAACCGCCCCTTCTCTCCCTTATCCTGTTCGATAGCCAGCTCCAGGGTCCTGTCCACTGCTCAGCCAACTTGTCCAAGACACCAACTGGTCGGACCACCCTTGGCCACCCAGGCCGGCACCATAACCGCCCTCGAGCCGGGTCCTTTGGCTAAGACCCAAACCCTTCACCCAGCTGAGGTGAGCTGGTTGCTAGCTGCCCCAGCTAAGTGAGCTAGTGGTCCAGCTACCAGAGCTGACTTAGTCTAGTGGTCCAGCTGCTGTAGCTGACCTGGTCGAGTGTGAGTTGCACCAAACTGCCCCGAGCTTGATCTAGCTGGCTGAACTAGATCCATACCTTGTCCAACCTTTTCCTCCCTTGCCTTCCTTCGATTCTGGTTAAGTCTCAGCCTACTGAGGCCCTTAACCATCCGTTCCAGCCATGATACGCTTGTCCTTAGGTCATGTGACCTGACTGGTGCGTCTCCTCGTACCATGGCTGTGCCCATAGGCCTTATCCAGATTCAGGGACATGACAAGTCTCCCCGACTTGAGATGGATTCGTCCTCGAATCCGACCCTAGACTTGTCGCCATGGAAAACTGGCCATACCATTCTCGGAACTCCGCTCTCATCCTTGCTTTGGTCTCCCAAGTTACTTGTTCTTGTCCATTGCAATCCCAAACAACCTTGACCATCTGTATGGTCTTTCTCCTCATGGCTTTTTCCATCCTATCTACAATCCGAACAGGCCTTATCTCTAAGGTGAGGTTCGTGCCTAGGTCATATGGAAGCTCTGGGACAACTATGTCTTGATCTGAAAGACATTTCCTCAGCTGCGAGACATGGAACACATTGTGGAATGCATCCATTTCGGTGGGTAGGTTCAGCTTGTAAGCCACGGCACCAACCCTCTCCATGATCCGGAATGGACCCAAGTACCTTGGATCCAGCTTCCTTCGGCCAGATACCCTCTTCCTACCCTTAAAGGTAATCATCTTCAAGTATACCATGTCGCCTACTCCAAACTCCACCTGCTTTCTTCTCCTATCCGCATAAGACTTATGGCGGTCCTGTGCCTCCTTCATCCTATCCCTTATAAACTTGATCTTCTCTGTGGTCTCTTCCACAATCTCAGGTCCTATTATGCTGTGCTCCCCCACTTGGGTCCAGCATAATGGTGTCCTGCATGGTCGCCCATATAAATCCTCATAGGGGGACATCCCTATGCTAGTGTGAAAGCTGTTGTTGTAAGCAAACTCCACTAAAGGCAGATTTCTCTCCCAAGAATCTCCCCAGTCCAAGACACAGGCCCTAAGCATGTCTTCCAACGTCTGGATGGTTCTTTCCGACTGACCATCCGTTTGTGGATGATAAGATGTACTCATGTTCACTCTTGTTCCCAAGGCTTTTTGAAAAGCCTTCCAGAAGTAAGAAGCAAACCGAGGATCTCTATCTGAAACAATGCTAGCTGGCACTCCATGCAGACGTACTATCTCATCCATATAAACCCTTACCAAGGGTTCTACACCATCAGTCTTCTTGATTTGTATGAAATGAGCTGATTTGGTTAAACGATCCACCACCACCCAGACTGCATCCTTCCTGTTTCTGGTCGTGGGAAAACCAGACACAAAATCCATAGTGATATGGTCCCACTTCCATTCTGGAATGGGTAGGTTCTAAAGTAACCCACTGGGTACTTGGTGCTCGGCCTTGACAAGTTGACAAGTAGGGCACTTAGCCACCCATTCGGCCACATCAGTCTTCATTCGGACCCAATGGGAATACCTCTTGATGTCCTTGTACATCTTGTTCAAGCCAGGATGCACAGAGAACTTAGACTTATGAGACTGACCCATAATCTCCTCCTTAAGTGCTCTCACATTTGGAACACTGATCCTACCATGGACCAAGATGGTTCCATCCTGTGCAACCTGGTACTCTGTCTTATCATTATGAGCAACCTTCTGAAGGTTCTCATCCAAGCCTTGTGCTTGCCTAATCCTGGTCAGCAAGTCGGCCTGGTTCACTGCCTCTAAACCCAATGGTTAGTCCTCGCTTACCAAAGTGTTCAAATGTAATGACCGGACCATACTTTCCAGTACATCCGCCTCCTTCTCAGCTGACACTTCAGCCCTTCTTCTACTCAGGGCATCAACCACTAGATGTGCTTTACCAAGATGGTAAGCAATCTCAAGATCATAATCGGCCACAAACTCCATCCATCTTCTTTGTCTCAAATTCAACTCAGGCTGAGTGAATATATACTTGAGACTCTTGTGGTCGGTTAAGATCTGAACCTTGGCTCCATACAGATAGGATCGCCACATCAGAGCAAACACTACTGCGGCCATTTCCAGGTCATGGGTTGGGTAGTTACCCTCATGCTTCTTCAATTGCCTAGATGCNTCTCAAGATCATAATCGGCCACAAACTCCATCCATCTTCTTTGTCTCAAATTCAACTCAGGCTGAGTGAATATATACTTGAGACTCTTGTGGTCGGTTAAGATCTGAACCTTGGCTCCATACAGATAGGATCGCCACATCAGAGCAAACACTACTGCGGCCATTTCCAGGTCATGGGTTGGGTAGTTACCCTCATGCTTCTTCAATTGCCTAGATGCGTAGGCAATGACCTTACCGTGTTGAGTCAATACACATCCCAATCAAGTGATGGAGGCATCAGTGTATACCACATACGGTTGATCAGCCTCTGGCAGACCCAGGATAGGTGCATTTGTCAACATATCCTTCAAGGCAGAGAAACACTTCTCACACTCATCCGACCATACAAACCTCACATCCTTTCCAGTTAGTTGTGTCATTGGTTGAGCCAGGCTGGCAAACCCCTTGACAAACTTCCTGTAGTATCCAGCCAGACCCAAGAAGCTCCTGACCTCTGTGGCATTTTCCGGTCGTGGCCATCCTTGTATGGCCCTAATCTTCTCGGGATCAACTGAGACTCCCTGGTCCGACACAATGTGTCCAAGGAAACAAACGTTCCTTTTGCCAAAAAATACACTTGCTCAATTTGGCAAATAGTTGTTGTTCTCTCAACCGTCCCAACACAGCCCATAGATGCTTCTCATGGTCTTCCTTATTCTTTGAGTATACTAATATATCATCTATGAAGATGATTACAAATTCATCCAAGAAGTCCCGGAAGATACCATTCATCATCTTCATGAATGCTGCTGGTGCATTGGTCAATCCGAATGGCATGACCCCAAACTCATAGTGGCCGTACCTAGTTCGGAAAGCTGTTTTTCTAATGTCATTTGGTTCAATAGGGATCTGGTGATACCCTGAAGCCAAATCAATCTTAGAAAACCATTTTGCACCCCTGAGCTGATCCAACAGCTCATCTATCCGAGGTAATGGGTACTTGTTCTTCACAGTGACCCGGTTCAACCCTCGATAGTCAATACACAACCTGAAGCTACCATCCTTCTTTTCACAAAGAGAACTGGTGCTCCCCATGGTGACACACTAGGTCTTATAAAACCCTTGTCCAGCAACTCTTCAAGTTGCTTCTTAAGCTCGGGCATCTCAGCAGGAGCCATCCTATAGGTACTTTTGGATAGTGGGGCCGTCCCTGGTTCCAGTTCTATTATGAATGGGTCTGATCTATCAGGGGGAATGCCCCGTAGGGACCCAAACACATCATGGAACTCGCGGACCAGCGGTATTCCCTCCGGGTCACCACCCCTACGACCTCCTTAGTGGCGATTATGGCCAAATAAGCCTCACAACCCTTCCTCAGCATCCTCTCCACATGGATCGCTGACACCACCAAGCATCCAGAGGCCGGACGTATACCTTGGAACCTGATCGGAGACCCACACCCACTCTCAAACAGCACACACCCCCGGTGACAGTCAAGAGTGGCCCGATTCTTTCCAAGCCAGTCCATACCGAATATCACCTCGTGATTCTTTAGGTGGACTACCACAAGATCCACAGGCATGACCCTGTCTTGGATCACCACTGGGACGTCCTGAATCACCCCTAATGAACTCATAACCTGCCCACCGGCCGCGTTCATTACCCCAGGACAATCCCCCGTTCCCAACTGGAACAACCCCTTTCCGAGCATCCCTGGACTCACAAAGCTATGTGTAGCTCCAGTATCGAAAAGTACGTGTGTTTCCACACCACCAATACTTAGGGTCCGTACACTTGACCCAATCTAAGTACCTAACCATTCTAAGTTCCGTACAATGCAATTCTACTGAATTGAAAAAGAACAAGATCAATAATTACCAGTGATCGCTTGGAATGGTCCAGCCTTGTCCTCATCTTTAGACAGCTCATACACTCGGGGTGTTGAGGTCTGTCCACGGTTCTGTTCTGGCCGACTAGCCTCTCCTCGGCTCTTGCTAGGCCCGGATGACAGCTTAGGACAGTCCTTGCGGAGATGTCCCTTCCTACCACAGTAGTGGCACGTCCTGGTATCACCACCAGCTCCTTGCTCCTGTCTGGGACAATCCCGAGCTGAGTGGTCCATCTTGCCACAACGGAGGCAAGCTCCCATTGCTCTCCAGCATTCACCTCCATGGTATCTTCCACACTTAGGGCACGCAGACCTACCACTTGAAGGTTTACCTTCCTCAGCCTGGTCCCTCTTCCTCTTCCGGTCACCGCTACCACCAGTGGCAGTCGAGTGGCTCCGGATTTTCAGCTTAGCTTCCTCAGCTAGGTTGGTCTCTAACATGGCCATCCTTTCCACCAACTCGGACACGGTGTGGAAAGTGCGGACAGAGCAGTAGGTTCGGAGCTCCACCCTAAGGCCTCTAATGAACCGACGAACCTGAACTGACTCATCCTCCAGTTCCTTACCCACATAGCGACTGAGTCGGTTGAACTCCTCCTCGTAATCCCTAACCGTCCTGCGACCCTGGACCAGGTCCAAGAACTTTGTCTCCAAACGATCCTAAGCCTCAGCCGGGAAGTACTTGTGGTTGAACTCAACCACGAAGTCAGAGAAGCGTTCAATGGTACCATTGGTACGCTTGTCCAGTGCCAACCACCAGTTATGAGCATCGTCCTCCAGGAAATGAACCGCTATGTCCTTTTGATACTCTTCCGGGCATCGAGTTGAGTTGAAGTTGCGGACCAGCCTACTCCTCCACTCATCAGCCTCCAATGGGTCCACACTTCCAGCAATGTGTTTGGTGCCCATCATAACTATGTGCTCCAATAGCTTTAGGTAGTCCATCCTTCTAACCGCCCTAGGTGGTGGGTCAAGCTCAACCACCTCGGCCACCTGTTCCACTCGCCTACCAGGTAGGGGAATGGCCGTAGGAATGGTTACCGTTTGACCCACAGACGAGTTCACTAATGGCGTGAACACTTGGCTCAAAACTACCATCTGGGTGCCCATAGCTTTCATAGCCTCCAGCACATCCTTCATGGACGGCTCGGTAGCTGGGTTGACTATCGCATAAGTCACATTGCCCATAATCTCTCTACGCCCATCCTGGTGACCAGCGTGGGAGGACTCACCTTCATCCTCCAGCTCCCTTTGCCGTTGTCCATCAGCGCCATCAGCTGGCCCCAACTCCTGGTCCAGCTGAGTTCCAGTTGCATCCACACGAACCTCGGTTGGGTTGAGCTGGGCAATTGGTAGTCCGGCTCCCACATCAGCCCCATCCGGTTGGATAGGCACTTGGGCGGTTGGGTTAGCCCCATCCGCTTCAACCTGTCCAGAACACCAGCTGCTTCCTTGCCCTTCCGAGATGTTTTAGACTTCCTTGTACCCTTGGGCCAAGTCAATACACAATGTTAGTCCATCAACCGTTATATGATTCAAAACACACAACTACTAATGCTAACAACCCATTCAATCAGACCCTTCCATGAGACCCAGCCGGATGTGTGGTGTTTTCCCATAACCCAAATAATCCTAGAACCAACTCCGCTTTGATACCAACTTGTAAGACCCGATCCTGGTCCAAAGGACCCAACTAGGACTCGAAGCCTTACCATACTAATCATGTAATTTTTGTTCACTTTTAATGTCCAATATTTCTCTAAGTCATTTTTCAATCATATGAGGTTCAAGAATTTCGATTCCTAAGTCTATTCAGATAAGAGAAAACTTGTGATCCAATACATAGATTCAGTTGCACAATAGGCTATCATAGGTTTATGTGTTCATACTAACTATACTATCCCGCAACCCACCCGCAAACCACACATCCATCCACGGCTCAGGTCTTCATGGTTCCTTGGCCTTGCCACGGTCCTGGTCTGATCCTGAAAGCAACATCATCACAAGACATATGTATGAGTACAATCCGATACCCTAACATACCACTTCTACATTGCATGGTTCGGTTCTCCTATTCTATACACTATATCCTTTCCATTCAATTCACAAGGCACACGGCCACACCCAGGACATTCCCCAGGACGTCCTGGACCATTATCCAACACGCGGCCTGACTGTTTCCATGTGGACAATTCCCTTTGTACACACCAAACCACAATCGACCATGGCTGGTTCCCAAATCTGACCTATCCAAATCAATTCCCAAAACTAAATAAAATTCATGACAATTCCCTATAAATCCTAACTAAGAATAATCCATAATCAGAATCCAAAGAACCGGCCTTGATCCTATTGATCTCGGCCACAACCGGCCAAATTGTCCATAACTGACCATCCATGAATCAATTAGGTAAAACCTAATAAAACCCATTATAATTCATGATAAATCCCCACCAAGAGGAATCCATTGTCGGAATTCAATGAATCCTACCGGAGCATACAAAACCCGACCAAGACCAGTCCGGTCCTAAGGCAAAGGACTATGTTCCTGGACCGGCCAAAGCCTTGGTCGAGACACACTAGGATGAACTCGCCATCCATATAAATAATATACAAGAAGGGAAGAAAATCAAATAATAAAATGGGAAGAAATGGGTCTGGAACCACCAAACCAACCACAGCCACACAGCATCATGCCGCGCCCATGGCAGGATGGATCGGTCCATCCCACTCACCTTGGGCGTGCGCTCTGGAGTGCTCAAGCCTCTCTCCAAATCCTTATCCTTGCCTCTGGTTCCCATCCTCAATCGATCTCCACTCTACACCAGCCAACTCCTGATCGGAATCAATCACCAACACACACAGCCAAGCCTTGACCGATCTCTCTCTCTCTTTCTTTCTTTCTCTCTGTCATGATTTTGGCAGAGCTTTCCTTAGGAAAACTGTGTCAATTCTGTACCCCTAGGTCTGTATTTAAAGGCCAGAACCGACCCCCAACTGCCTGGGCGAACAGGCATGACTTGTTGGCTGAATGGGTGCAACTTGCTCCATTCGCACCCCTTCGCCCCAACTGCCTCCAACCGCCCCTTCTCTTCCTTATCCTGTTCGATGGACAGCTCCAGGGTCCTGTCAACTGCTAAGCCAACTTGTCCAAGACCCCAACTGGTCGGACCACCCTTGGCCACCCAGGCCGGCACCATAACCGCCCCCGAGCCGGGTCCCTTGGCTAAGACCCAAAGCCTTCCCAGCTGAGGTGAGCTGGTTTCTAGCTGCCCCAGCTATGTGAGGTAGTGGTCCAGCTACCAGAGCTGACTTAGTCTAGTGGTCCAGCAGCTGTAGCTGACCTGGTCGACTGTGAGCTGCACCGAACTGCCGCGAGCTTGATCTAGCTGGCTGAATTAGATCCATACCTTGTCCAACCTTTTCCTCCCTTGCCTTCCTTCGATTCTGGTTAAGTCTCAGCCTACTGAGGCCCTTAAGCATCCGTTCCAGCCATGATACGCTTGTCCTTAGGTCATGTGACCTGACTGGTGCGTCTCCTCGTACCATGGCTGTGCCCGTAGGCCTTATCCAGATTCAGGGACATGACACGATCAGCCATCCGTACTGCCTGGATGGACCAAGGACTGTCCAGACTGGTTCATAAGGCCATGAAAAATTGACCCATATATATTGATAGGCTGTTATGATCAGCCTTATCCGTACTGAATGGAAGGACTTAACTCAACGGACCATGGACTGTCCGGACTGGTCCCATCAGTACATGAAAAATGACCCATATGTACTGATAGGCTGATATGATTAGCCATCCACACTTCCTGGATGGAACAAGGACTGTCCAGCCAGCTCCATCATGCCACAAAAAAATTGACCAATACGTACTGATAGGCTGATATTATCATTCTTAACGGTGCTGAATTGAAGGATTTAACTCAACAGAGCATGGACAGTCTGGACTTGTCCCATCTGTACATGAAAAATGACCCATACGTACTGATAGGCTGATACGATCAGCCATCGGTACTGCCTGGATGGACCAAGGACTGTCCAGACTGGTCCATCACGTCATGAAAAATCGACCCATACGTATTGATACGCTTATATGATCAACCTTATCAGTACTTTATGGAAGGATTTAACTCAACGGACCATGGACTGTCCGGACTGGTCCCATCAGTACTTGAAAAATGACCCAAACGTACTAATAAGCTGATGCGATCAGCCATCCGTGCTGCCAAGAAGGACAAGGACTGCAAGACTTGTCAATCAAGCCATGAAATATGGACCCATACGTACTGATAGGCTGATATGATCAGCCTTATCTGTACTGAATGGAAGTATTTAACTCAACGGACCATTGACCGTCCAGACTGGTCCCATCAGTACATTAAAAATGACCCATATGTACTGATAGGCTGATACGATCAGCCATCCGTACTGCCTGGATGGACCAAGGACTGTCCAAACAGGTCCATCAGCCATGAAAAATTGAAAATTACGTACTGATAGGATGATATGATCTGCGTTACCGTGCTGAATGGAAGTATTTAACTCAACGGACCATGGACTGTCCGGACTGGTCCTATCAATACCTGAAAAATGATCCATACGTATTGATAGGATGATACGATCAGCCATCCGTACTGCCTGGAAGGACCAAGGACTGTCCAGACTGGTCCATCAGGCCATGAAAGATCGACCCAAACGTAGTGATAGGCTGATATGATCAACCTTATATGTACTGAATGGAAGGATTTAACTCAACGGACCATGGATTGTCCAAACTGGTCCCATCAGTACATGAAAAATAACC
>MU106889.1:54210-70238 GCA_012274485.2 Sinapis alba | reverse complement strand
GGATTAAAGCCGGAGCTTGGAAGCCGTTTAGCTGGAAGCAACTTTAACAGCTTATCCGATCTGGTGGAGAAGGCTGTTAATGTTGAGACTGTAGTAGAGACAGAAAGGATGGTTACACAATATTCTGGGAGACACCCCAAGTTCAACCAAGGAGAAAGGTCGAATTACAACAAGGGTCCAAGGTTTAATAAGGGCAAAGGGCGAGGAGGCCAAAGCAAATATCGTGGTAACTCTGTGGTCTGTTACATATGTGGTCAGCCGGGACACATTTCCAAATTCTGTCCCAACAATCAGCGGAACAACCAGCAAGGTAACCAGCAGGGTTATTCACATATAAGGATCGAGGATGTCACTTGTTTCTCTTGCGGAAAGAAGGGCCATTATGCTTCGTCATGTCCAAACAAGACAATCCCTGCGACCCCTCTCGCAATCCGAGCTCCTCCTAGCCGTCCAGCAATTGAGCCAGCACCAAAGAAGCAAAACCTATGAGGTAGGGTTTATGCCTTAGGTATAGAAAACCCTGACAATGCAGGACCTTCCCACGGTCCCATTACAGGTATAGTGGGTATTTAACCTCCTTTTTTTTTTAGTATATGGAATTTTGGTTACTGGAATTTAGTTAGGATTCTGGTTATATTGCTTGATCGTTATGTTGCGTGCTAAGAAATATTTTGATTGTGATTGATGATTGTGTGAGCTTTGATTATTATTGTTGTGATTGAGATATTGTTGATTGACTTACTGTGGCAGGAACCATACATGTTGCTGGTAAACCCAGTCATGTATTGTTCGACTCGGGGGCAACACATAGCTTTGTGACCCCTGAAGTAGCTGCCCAGTTTTGGGATTGTTTTGTGGTTGACAGGGAAAACGTGGCAGTCTTGACCCCTGCAGACCGAACCCTTCAAGCAGATCAGTATATCAAGAATGTTCCACTTGTTATTCAGGAGAAAGAGTTTGTGGCAGATTTGTTAGTCGTGCCTTTGGAAGGGTACGAAGTCATCCTTGGAATGGACTGGTTATCGAGATACGGAGTTCAGATCGATTGTGGAAAGGGAAGATTGTTGTTTGGCAGAGGCAAACGTCCAGAGATGGTATATTGTGGAATTAGTCCTACTATGACCGTGTCACTGATAGCAGCGTTGAGAGTCCAAGATTTGTTTCAAGACGGGGAAGTGTATTTGGTGACTTTTTCGGTTAGTGGAGGAGCCACTGACGATGAGGTTAAGGTTGAAGACATAGAAGTGGTCCAGGAGTTTGAGGATATATTTCTACCGCTAAAGGAATTACCTCCACCTCGGAGTAACCCCTTTATCATTACCTTGGAGCCTGAAGCAAAACCTATAGCTAAGGCACCGTATCGGATGGCACCAGCAGAGTTAGCTGAGCTAAAGAAACAATTGGAAGATCTATTGGAGAAGGGATTCATCCGATCAAGTTCCTCACCTTGGGGAGCTCCTGTTCTATTTGTGAAAAAGAAGGACGGAAGCATGAGGTTGTGTATCGATTATCGCGGTATCAACAACATCACCATAAAAGACAAGTATCCTCTTCCGAGGATAGACGAGCTGTTGGATCAACTCAAAGGAGCAAGTTGGTTTTCAAAGATTGATTTGGCATCAGGGTACCATCAAATTCCAATTGCCGAGTCAGATACTGTGAAGACGGCATTTCGGACGAGGTATGGGCAGTACGAGTTCGTGGTTATGCCCTTTGGTCTCACAAACGCCCCTGCAGCTTTCATGCGATTGATGAATGAAGTGTTTCATGACTACCTCGACAAATTCGTGATCATCTTCATTGACGACATCCTGGTGTACTCGAGAAGTGAGGAGGAGCACAAAGAGCATATGAGACTAGTAATGGAGAGGTTACGAGACCAAAAGCTATTTGCCAAGTTCAACAAGTGTTCGTTTTGGAAGAGGGAGATTGGATTTCTTGGTCATATAGTATCAGGAGAGGGCGTGGCTCCTGATCCAGAAAAGGTCCAAGCCATACGAGAATGGCCTAGACCCACCACAGTGACGGAAGTGAGGAGTTTTCTCGGACTCGCGGGCTATTATCGGAAGTTTGTTAAGGACTTTTCCTCCATTGCAAAGCCATTAACTAAACTGACCGGTAAAGGAATACCTTACCTTTGGGTGGAAGCAACAGAGAATGCATTCAAGACGTTGAAGGAAGCTCTCACCACCGCACCGGTGTTAGCTTTGCCAGAGCAAGGAAAACCTTACACGGTTTACACGGATGCTTCACGAATTGGGTTAGGCTGTGTTCTTATGCAAGATGGGAGAGTCATTGCGTATGCCTCGCGACAACTACGAAAGCATGAAGATAACTACAGTACACACGACTTGGAGTTAGCGGCAGTGGTGTTTGCTTTACGAATTTGGAGATCATACTTATACGGGGAAGAAGTGGAGGTATACACAGACCATCAAAGTCTTAAATACCTCTTCACTCAGCCAGATATTAACCTGCACCAGCGTAGATGGATGGATTTTGTAGCTGACTACGACCTAAAGATTCGTTACCATCCTGGTAAAGCGAATGTTGTTGCGGATGCCTTAAGTCGAAGAAAAATGGATGCAGATTTAGAGAAGGAAGTGGATCTGTTGAATGAAGAGTTAAAGCAAGTGAAGTTGGTCGTTTTGGAAGGACAAACATGTGAACCTTTGGGAGTACAAGCAGTGAATCAAGCCAGCTTGATTCAGAAGATTAGAGAGGAGCAACTTAAAGACGAGAAGCTACAGAACATTGCTGAATAACTCAGAGGGCAAGCCGAACCAAATAGTGCTGGCTACTACTTGGCGGATGATGGAACTTTGCTTATTAATGGGAGGATCACGGTCCCTAAAGGACAAGGGATGAGAGATGAGATACTAAGGGTCGCACACCATTCTTTACTTAGTATCTATCCTGGAAGTTCGAAGATGTACCGAGACGTGAGAAGATACTATCATTGGCCGGGCATGAAGAGATCAGTAGTACAATGGGTTGCACAGTGTGCAACATGTCAGCAAGTTAAATTCGAACACCAAGTTCCAGGAGGACTGTTTCAGAGTCTTCCGGTACCTCAGTGGAAATGGGACTCGATTTCCATGGATTTCATCACCGGTTTACCCACTGCTCCAGGTAGATCGAACAATTCAATCTGGGTGATTGTGGATAGGTTAACAAAGGTCACACAGTTGTTATCTATGCAGGACACGGATAAAGTTGAAGTATTGGCCGAGCTGTACATCAACGAAATTGTGAAGTTACATGGAGTACCTTCAGACATCGTTTCAGATCGTGACCCTAGGTTCACCGCAGCATTTTGGGAAGCACTACAGGAATCCTTGGGGACGAAATTGTTTAGAAGCACGACGTTTCATCCAGAAACAGATGGCCAAACGGAGAGAACTATCCGGACAATCGAGGACATGCTTCGGATGTGTATTCTCGATTGGGCAGGAAGTTGGGAGAAGCATTTACCGTTGGTTGAGTTCTCATACAACAACAGTCATCATGCGAGCATAGGGATGTCACCTTATGANATTGTGAAGTTACATGGAGTACCTTCAGACATCGTTTCAGATCGTGACCCTAGGTTCACCGCAGCATTTTGGGAAGCACTACAGGAAGCCTTGGGGACGAAATTGTTTAGAAGCACGGCGTTTCATCCAGAAACAGATGGCCAAACGGAGAGAACTATCCGGACAATCGAGGACATGCTTCGGATGTGTATTCTCGATTGGGCAGGAAGTTGGGAGAAGCATTTACCGTTGGTTGAGTTCTCATACAACAACAGTCATCATGCGAGCATAGGGATGTCACCTTATGAAGCTTTGTATGGAAGGCCATGCAAGACACCTTTGTGTTGGACGGAAGTGGGAGAAAGAAGAATGTTTGGATCGCCTATTGTTCAAGAGATTACGATAAAGCTGGAGACGATTCAGACGAACATGAAGAAGGCTCAGGACCGTCAGAAGAAGTACGCAGACCAGTCAAGAAGAGAGGTAACATTTGAGATAGGAGATTGGGTCTATTTGAAGGTTACAGCACAGAAAGGGAAGGACAGATTTGGCAAGGTTGGTAAACTCGCGGTCAGGTTCATTGGTCCGTACCAGGTCATCGGGAGAGTTGGTGAGATAGTTTACCGTTTGGATCTTCCTGAAGATATGCATTTACATCCGGTGTTCCATGTTTCCATGCTTCGGAGACATATATGAGATCCAAGTGCTGTAGAGCCCGAGAGAATTGAGGAGCTAAGGTCAGATCTTACATATCCAGAAGGACCAATCCGATTGGGAGAAAGGCGTATTCGAAAACTGAAGAATCGTGAGATTGCTCAAGTACAAGTTTTCTGGGGAAGACAAAACATGATTCATGTCACTTGGGAGGATAAAGAGAGATTTAAAGCCAATCACCCTGAGTTTTTCCGAGAGGATGTTGTGATGGAAGAAGGAGGCCCCTAAGAAGCTTAGAATTAGAGGACAAATTCTGTTAAGGGGGGGGGAGAATGTAGAAACCCGTTAGAAAAAAATTAAAATAATCGTGCCGCGGGGGATGCATGGTCGAAGAATTGATCGTGAGTGAACCATGGATCGAATAAGCTTCTGGACCATGGTCAGAAAAGAGTTAGATTGATCAGAAGGATGTTTTGGAAGTATAACATTTTTGGAAGCACGACGGTTTAGAAGCTCGACGTTTCAGAACCCGACGTTTCAGAACCCGACGTTTTCTTAGGAACGAAGTTTTCTACAAAACTTTGTATCTATCAGTAAAATATATCCCTTCCAACGCACCATCAACAAAAAGAAAGAGCACTTAGACAATTCACTTTGAGTACAGGAAAGTCTGCTGGTAGGAATTCTTCAGGGCGTATTACGGTGAAAAACCGAGGGGGGATTCTCAATCTCTTCTTGCTCTTTTTCATCACCGTAGTAATCTCTTTCCTCCGGATCAAAGTAAGCCACCTACTGGGTGGTCAGGCTTTGCCCCTGTTCCTATCTTTGCTTTGTTCGTACGGGAATAGCTGTCTATTGTCCCTAGGTCTCTGTTATATAGAGAGGGGGAGAGATGATAGGACGTGCTTCCTCCTATCCATCTTAGATATTTCTCAAAGGCGGCGAGAGGCCACACCGTTGGTCGGCGGCGTACCATACCCTAATACCCTAAATAAAATTTGTTGGCTTCTTACTGTTTCTCAAGCATCCTCTCCTTGAAACATTTGTGTGTAAATTCATATCTTCAACCACACTTGTGTAAGAGCACACACATATAACATACACTCATAATACTTAACATGTCAACAAAATATTAAAAGTGAAAAAAAACAAAAGATATTTGTTTCATATAAAAAACTTCAACCACAAGACAAAACATCAATCATGAAGTTTCGTCTATTGTCCCTAGGTCTCTGTTATGTTTTGTTAAGTAGTTCTGGCGGGCTTCTTTCCTTGTTTTGCTTGAGCGGATGCGCGTAATGTTGCTGAATGTGCGTCTGTTCCCTAGGGTTTCCTTGTGCTTTTGGGCGTGACTAACAAGTGAAGCTGTTTTCTTTCGTTGTTGTTATGGGAATATTGAGCTTGGGTCCCCTTTACCTAACCAACACATTATAAGTTGGAAGCAGGACGGGAAGTAAGCAGGACGGGAAGTAAGCACGACGGGATCGAAGCATGACGGGAAAACCCGAAGTTGGGGTGAAAACCCTAATTTTGGTATTATCGATTTTTCGAGGAAGCCGGAGGCTCGGGAAATATTTTCCGTCAAGGTCAGGATTCACTTTGATTTTATTTAAAATATTCATCTCATCAGAATGGGCGTAGAAAAATATTCGGGATTGAGCGCGGAACGAAAATTCACCGAAAGGGTCGAAATCAGTCGAATGGACCGAGAAGCTCAAGGTAGCCTTATCTATGAGATAAGAACGTGGTATAACCTTCCTGGCATGGTATGTGGAAAGGGAAGCAGGAGGGGTTGAAGCCCAGGAGAGCACAGCATGCTGATTGACACACAGAAGCACGAGGTGCCGCGTAACCTGCAATCAGAACATGCTGAGCGACATGTGGGCGTTGTGGTGTCAATCTGGATGAGGCCAGGACGTGGAAGAGACATCTGGAGGGAGTGTTGTCATCTGTCATGCAATCCTCATCATGCTGAGAGACATGTGGAGCACGAGGTGCCGCGACGCATGCGTCCGGAGCCATGCGAAACGACACACGGGCTGCCACACGGTTTGTTTTTGATTGGTTGCTTGTCCTTATAAATACCCACGACCCCCACTCCTTTTCAAACCATCCAGCACACCTGAAAGATACTGAAAAACTTGAGATAGAAACCATAGAAAGAAAGTTAGAGTTCCGATCATTTTCGAGTCTTTTTCGGCAGTTTTAGAGAGATTTCGAGAACAGTTACTCTGCTCGATTTGAGTCAGCATCTATAGAAGCTCTGCACGAATAAGATCAGTGCAGACGTGGGTCTACTTGTGAACATCAAGAAGAAAGGGTTCGGATCGCAGAAGATGGATTCGGGGTCAAGGCCACAGTCGACCAAAAACAGTGAGTTATAATCAATTGTTTGCTGAGCTGTTTTCATGCAGGTTCCCATTACTTGGATGTTGGATCATGGCAGGAGGCCAGGTCTAAACTGAGTAATGGTTTGATTAGTTGATAGTAATGGTTAGATTGATTGAGTTGATAGCATGCTTAGTGATTGCTTGAGAACCATAGTAGCATGCTAATAGTTAGGTTGATTGATTAGTGATTTCTGAATGCTTAGATGATATCGCTAGGTTGTGATTGGCTAGGTATTCTGGAATTAGTCTTTATGCTTGATTCTAGAATATATTTGATTGTGTTTGGTTGTGGTGATTGCTTGAAACCTTGGTTATATTACCGGGTTTTGGTATTTGTTATGTATTAGCCGACAGCATTGTGTAACCCACATTGCTAGGCATGTATAGGGGTGAGTTAGTGTTCCTTCAGACCTCGTACCCAGCGGGTTCAAGAAAACCCCTTATTCGCTGGATCGGGAAGACTCAGAGGAACGGGGTCATGGCCTATGGATGAGTGATTACACGACGGTGTAATGTGGCAGTGACCCGAAGGACTGTGGGCTGTCGCGCGGTGACCCGAAGGACTGTGGGCCGCGTTCGGTTGAAAGTTCCTTCTTCTGGCCTTCGTGGTAGGGAGATAGGATATTGCCGATAGAGAAGGAGGAACCTAACGTCACCGGGGCCCGAGTTATATATATATATATATATATTATTAAGGGATTTTGGTAAAGCCTAGTTTATTTGGATATCGATTTTCAAAGACTATTATAGTATTGCTATTTTATTCGTATTATTTTATACTACGGGTTTCAGGTTTTGGTTATATTATTGCGGCTATTACTTAATTATGCTATTAGGTGAACCTCTCGCTTTAGATTGTTTGGGGTGGGATAGCGAGGGGTTGTATTTGTTAGTTGGGGATTGTAACTCACTGAGTAATGCTAGATTACTCACCCCTCACTCGTTGTTGTTTTCAGGTGACCAGTAGTAAGCTTGTAGCGGTTGCGGGAAGCTCGGCTGGCTGGTGTAGATTTATATCTTTTTGCTTGCGACGTTTTCAGACTATAGTATGTATCTTTTGCTCGTTGGCATGCCACTACGCTTATAATATTTTGTGTGGAGTGGAGATCGATTGAGGATGGGAACCAGAGGCAAGGATAAGGATTTGGAGAAGGGCTTGAGCACTCCAGAGCCCACGCCCAAGGTGAGTGGGATGGACTGATCCATCCTGCCATGGCCGCGGCATGATGCCGTGTGTCTGTGGTTGGTTTGGTGGTTCCAGACCCATTTCTTCCCATTTTCTTATTTGATTTCCTTCTCCTCTTTTATATTCTTTATATGGATGGCGAGTTCATCTTAATGTGACTGGACCAAGGCTTTGGCCGGTCCAGGAACATAGTCCTTTGCCTTAGGCCGGACTGGTCTTGGTCGGGTTCTGTATGCTCTGGTGGGATTCTTTGAATTCCGATCATGGATTCCTCTTAATGGGGATTTATCATGAATTATCATGGGTTTTATTAGGTTTTACCTAATTGATTCATGGACGGTCAGTTATGGCCATTTTGGCTGATTGTGGCCAAGATCAATAGGATCGAGGCCGGTTCTTTGGATTCTGATTATGGATTATTCTTAGTTAGGATTTATAGGGAATTGTCATGAATTTTAATTAGTTTTTGGGAATTTATTTGCATAGGTCAGATTTGGGAACCAGCCATGGTCGATTGTGGTTTGGTGTGGACAACGGGAATGGTCCACATGGAACCAGTCTGGCCATGTGTTGAGTAGTGGTCGAGGACGTCCTGGGGGATGTCCTGGGTGTGGCCGTGTGCCTTGTGAATTGAATGGATAGGATATAGTGCATAGAATAGGAGAACCGAACCATGCAATGTAGACTTGGTATGTTAGGGTATCAGATTGTACTCATACATATGTCTTGTGATGATGTTGCTTTCAGGATCAGACCAGGACCGTGGCAAGGCCAAGGAACAATGAAGACCTGAGCCGTGGATGGATGTGTGGGTTGTGGGATAGTATAGTTAGTATGAACACATAAACTTATGATAGCCTATTGTGCAACTGAATCTATGTATTGGATCATAAGTTTTATATTAATAAAGATACAATTTTTCTTATCTGAATAGACTTAGGAATCGAAATGTTTGAACCTCATATGATTGAAAAATGACTTAGAGAAATATTGGACCTTAAAAGTGAACAAAAATTACATGAATAGTTTGGTAAGGCTTCGGGTCCTAGTTGGGTCCTTTGGACCAGGATCGGGTCTTACACCATCAGTACATGAAAATGACCCATACATACTGATAGGCTTATACAATCAGCCATCTGTACTGCCTGGAAGGACCAAGGACTGTCTAGACTGGTCCATCATGCAATGAAAAATGACCCATTAATATTGATAGGCTGATACGATCAGCCTTATCCGTACTGAATGGAAGGATTTAACTCAACGGACCATGGCCTGACTGGACTGGTCCCATCAGTACATGAAAAATGACCCATACGAACTGATAGGATGATACGATCAGACATCCGTACTGCCTGGAAGGACCAAGGACTGTCTCGACTTGGTCCATCAGTCCATAAAAAATCGACCCCTACGTACCGAAATGCTGATATGATCAGCCTTATCCGTACTGAATGGAAGGATTTAACTCAACAAACCATGGACTGTCCGGACTGGTCCCATCAGTACATGAAAAATGACCCATACGTACTAATAGGCTGATACGATCAGCCATTTGTACTGCCTGGAAGTACCAAGGACTGTTCAGACTGGTTCATCATGCCATCCAAAATGACCCATAAATACTGATAGGCTGATATGATCAGCCTTATACGTACTGAATGGAAGGATTTAACTCAATGGACCATGGACTGACTGTGCTGGTCCCATCAGTACATGAAAAATGACCCATAGGTACTGATAGGCTTATACGATCAGCCATCCGTACTGCCTGGAAGGGCCAAGGACTGTCTAGACTTGGTCAATCAGTCCCTAAAAAATCGACCCATACATACCGAAATGCTGATATGATCAGCCTTATTCGTACTGAATGGAAGGATTTAACTCAACAAACCATGGACTGTCCGGACTGGTCCCATCAGTACATGAAAATGACCCATACATACTGATAGGCTTATACGATCAGCCATCCGTACTGCCTGGAAGGACCAAGGACTGTCCAAACTGGTCCATCATGCCATGAAAAATGACCCATAAATACTGATAGGCTGATATGATCAGCGTTATCCATACTGAATGGAAGGATTGAACTCAACGGACCATGGACTGAATAGACTGGCTCCATCAGTACATGAAAATTGACCCATACGTACTGATAGGCTTATACGATCAGCCATCCTTACTGCCTGGAAGGACCAAGGACTGTCTAGACTTGGTCCATCAGTCCATAAAAAATCGACCCATACGTACCGAAATGCTGATATGATCAGCGATATCCGTACTGAATGGAAGGATTAAACTCAACAAACCATGGACTGTCCGGACTGGTCCCATCAGTACATGAAAAATGACCCATACCTACTGATAGGCTGATATGATCAGCCTTATCCGTACTGAATGGAAAAATTTAACTCAACGAACCATGGACTGTCAACACTGGTCCCATCAGTACATGAAAAATGACCCATACATATTGATAGGCTTATACGATCAGCCATCCGTACTGCATGAAGGAACCAAAAACTGTCCAGACTAGTCCATCAGCCCATTAAACATTGACTCATACGTACTGATAAGCTTATATGATCAGCCTTATCCATACGGAATGGAAGAAATTAACTCAACGGACCATGAACTGTCTGGACTTGTCCCATCAGTACACCAGAAATGACCCATACGTATTGATAGGCTGATACAATCAGCCATCCGTACTGCCTAGAAGGGCCAAGGACTGTCTAGACATGGTCCATCAGTCCATAAAAAATCAACCCATACGTACCGATAGGCTGATATGACAAGCCTTATTCGTACTGAATGGAAGGAGTTAACTCAACAAACCATGGACTGTCCGGACTTGTCCCATCAGTACATGAAAAATGACCCATACATACTAATAGGCTGATACGATTAGCCATCTGTACTAACTGGAAGGACCAAGGACTGTCACGACCTGTCCCTCAGGGCATGAAAAATTGACCCATACCTACTGATAGGCTGATATGATCAGCCTTATCCTTACTAAATTGAAGGATTTAACTCAACAGACCATGGACTGTCCGGACTGGTCCCACTTGTACATGAAAAATGACCAATACATATTGATTGGCTGATACAATCAGCCATCCGTACTGCCTGGAGGGACCAAGGACTGTCCATACTGGTCCATCAGGCCATGAAAAATCGACCCATACGTACTGATAGGCTGATATGATCAGCCTTATCCATACTGAAGGGAAGGATTTAAGTCAACGGACCAGGAACTTTCTGGACCGGTCCCATCAGTACATGAAAAATGACCCATACGTACTGATAGGCTGATACGATCAGCCATCTGTACTGCCTGGAAGGACCATGGAATTTCTAGACTTGGTCCATCAGTCCATAAAAAATCGACCCATACGTACCGAAATGCTGATATGATCAACCTTATTCGTACTGAATGTAAGGATTTAACTCAACAAACCATGGACTGTCCGGACTGGTCCCATCAGTACCTGAAAATGACCCATACATACTGATAGTCTTATACGATCAGCCATCCGTACTTCCTGGAAGGACCAAGGACTGTCCAAATTGTGCATGATGCCATGAAAAATGACCCATAAATACTGATAGGCTGATATGATCAGCCTTATCCGTACTGAATGGAAGAACTTAACTCAACGAACCATGGACTGTCAACACTGGTCCCATCAGTACATGAAAAATGACCCATATGTATTGATAGGCTTATACGATCAGCCATCCGTACTGCATGGAGGAACAAAAAACTGTCCAGACTGGTCCATTAGCCCATTAAAAATCATACGTACTGATAGGCTTATATGATCAGACTTATCCATACGGAATGGAAGAAATGAACTCAACGAACCATGAACTGTCAGGACTTGTCCCATCAGTACACGAGAAATGACCCATACGTATTGATAGGCTGATACAATCAGCCATCCGTACTGCCTAGAAGGTCCAAGGACTGTGTAGACTTGGTCCATCAGTCCATAAAAAAATAAACCCATACGTACCGGTAGGCTGATATGATCAGCCTTATCCGTACTGAATGAAAGGATTTAACTCAACAAACCATGGACTGTCCGGACTGGTCCCATCAGTACATGAAAAATGACCCATACGTACTAATAGCCTGATACCGATCAGCCATCTGTACTGCCTGGAAGGACCAAGGGCTGTCAAGCCTGGTCCATCAGGGCTTGAAAAATTGACCCATACCTACTGATAGGCTGATATGATCAGCCTTATCTGTACTGAATGGAAGAACTTAACTCAACGACCCATGGACTGTCAACACTGGTCCCATCAGTACATGAAAAATGACCCATACGTATTGATAGGCATATACGATCAGCCATCCGTACTGCATGGAGGAACAAAAAACTGTCCAGACTGGTCCATCAGCCCATTAAAAATCATAAGCACTGATAGGCTTATATGATCAGACTTATCCATACAGAATGGAAGAAATTAACTCAACAGACCATGAACTGTCTGGACTTGTCCCATCAGTACACAAGAAATGACCCATACGTATTGATAGGCTGATACAATCAGCCATCCGTACTGCCTAGAAGGTCCAAGGACTGTTTAGACTTGGTCCATCAGTCCATAAAAAATCTACCCATACGTACCGGTAGGCTGTTATAACAGCCTTATTCATACTCAATGGAAGGATTTAACTCAACAAACCATGGACTGTCCGGACTTGTCCCATCAGTACATGAGAAATGACCCATACATACTAATAGGCTGATACGATCAGCCATCTGTACTGCCTGGAAGGACCAAGGACTGTCAAGACTTGTCCATCAGGGCATGAAAAATTGACCCATACCTACTGATAGGCTGATATGATCAGCCTTATCCTTACTAAATTGAAGGATTTAGCTCAACAGATCGTGGACTGTCCGGACTGGTCCCATCAGTACATGAAAAATGACCAATACATATTGATTGGCTGATACAATCAGCCATCCGTACTGCCTGGAGGGACCAAGGACTGTCCATACTGGTCCATCAGGCCATGAAAAATCGACCCATACGTACTGATAGGCTGATATGATCAGCCTTATCCATACTGAATGGAAGGATTTAACTCAACGGACCATGAACTGTCTGGACCGGTCCCATCAGTACATGAAAAATGACCCATACGTACTGATAGGCTGATACGATCAGCCATTCGTACTGCCTGGAAGGACCAAGGAATTTCTAGACTTGGTCCATCAGTCCATAAAAAATCAACCCATATGTACCGAAATGCTGATATGATCAGCCTTATTCGTACTGAATGTAAGGATTTAACTCAAAAAAACATGGACTGTCCGGACTGGTCCCATCAGTACATGAAAATGACCCATACATACTGATAGTCTTATACGATCAGCCATCCGTACTTCCTGGAAGGACCAAGGACTGTCCAAATTGTGCATGATGCCATGAAAAATGACCCATAAATACTGATAGGCTGATATGATCAGCCTTATCCGTACTGAATGGAAGGATTTAACTCAACGGACCATGGACTGACTGGGATGGTCCCATCAGTACAAGAAAAATGACCCATACGTACTGATAGGCTGATACGATCAGCCATCCGTACTGCCTGGAAGGACCAAGGACTCTCTAGACCTTGTCCCTCTGTCCATAAAAAATCGACCCCTACGTACCGAAATGCTGACATGATCAGCCTTATCCGTACTGAATGGAAGGATTTAACTCAACAAACCATGGACTGTCCGGACTGGTCCCATCAGTACATGAAAAATGACCCATACGTACTAATAGGCTGATACGATAAGCCATTGGTACTGCCTGGAAGTACCAAGGACTGTCCAGACTGGTCCATCATGCCATGCAAAATGACACATAATTACTGATAGGCTGATATGATCAGCCTTATACGTACTGAATGGAAGGATTTAACTCAATGGACCATGGACTGACTGGGCTGGTCCCATCAGTACATGAAAAATGACCCATACGTACTGATAGGCTTATACGATCAGGCATCCTTACTGCCTGGAAGGGCCAAGGACTGTCTAGACTTGGTCAATCAGTCCATAAAAAATTGACCCATACGTACCGAAATGCTGATATGATCAGCCTTATTCGTACTGAATGGAAGGATTTAACTCAACAAACCATGGACTGTCCGGACTGGTCCCATCAGTACATGAAAATGACCCATACATACTGATAGGGTTATACGATCAGCCATCCATACTGCCTGAAAGGACAAAGGACTGTCCAAACTGGTCCATCATGCCATGAAAAATGACCCATAAATACTGATAGGCTGATATGATCAGCGTTATCCATACTGAATGGAATGATTGAACTCAACGGACCATGGACCGAATAGACTGGCTCCATCAGTACATGAAAATTGACCCATACATACTAATAGGCTTATACGGTCAGCCATCCGTACTGCCTGGAAGGACCAAGGACTGTCTAGACTTGGTCCATAGGTCCATAAAAAATCGACCCATACGTACCGAAATGCTTATATGATAAGCGTTATCCGTACTGAATGGAAGGATTACACTCAACAAACCATGGACTGTCCGGACTGGTCCCATCAGTACATGAAAAATGACCCATACGTACTAATAGGCTGATACGATCAGCCATCTGTACTGCCTGGAAGGACCAAGTTCTGTCAAGCCTGGTCCATCAGGGCTTGAAAAATTGACCCATACCTACTGATAGGCTGATATGATCAGCCTTATCTGTACTGAATGGAAGAACTTAACTCAACGAACCATGGACTGTCAACACTGGTCCCATCAGTACATGAAAAATGACCCATATGTATTGATAGGCTTATACGATCAGCCATCCGTACTGCATGGAGGAACAAAAAACTGTCCAGACTGGTCCATTAGCCCATTAAAAATCATACGTACTGATAGGCTTATATGATCAGACTTATCCATACGGAATGGAAGAAATTAACTCAACGAACCATGAACTGTCAGGACTTGTCCCATCAGTACACGAGAAATGACCCATACGTATTGATAGGCTGATACAATCAGCCATCCGTACTGCCTAGAAGGTCCAAGGACTGTGTAGACTTGGTCCATCAGTCCATAAAAAATCAACCCATACGTACCGGTAGGCTGATATGATCAGCCTTATCCGTACTGAATAAAAGGATTTAACTCAACAAACCATGGACTGTCCGGACTGGTCCCATCAGTACATGAAAAATGACCCATACGTACTAATAGCCTGATACCGATCAGCCATCTGTACTGCCTGGAAGGACCAAGGGCTGTCAAGCCTGGTCCATCAGGGCTTGAAAAATTGACCCATACCTACTGATAGGCTGATATTATCAGCCTTATCTGTACTGAATGGAAGAACTTAACTCAACGACCCATGGACTGTCAACACTGGTCCCATCAGTACATGAAAAATGACCCATACATATTGATAGGCATATAGGATCAGCCATCCGTACTGCATGGAGGAACAAAAAACTGTCCAGACTGGTCCATCAGCCCATTAAAAATCATACGCACTGATAGGCTTATATGATCAGACTTATCCATACAGAATGGAAGAAATTAACTCAACAGACCATGAACTGTCTGGACTTGTCCCATCAGTACACAAGAAATGACCCATACGTATTGATAGGCTGATACAATCAGCCATCCGTACTGCCTAGAAGGTCCAAGGACTGTTTAGACTTGGTCCATCAGTCCATAAAAAATCTACCCATACGTACCGGTAGGCTGTTATAACAGCCTTATTCATACTGAATGGAAGGATTTAACTCAACAAACCATGGACTGTCCGGACTTGTCCCATCAGTACATGAGAAATGACCCATACATACTAATAGACTGACACGATCAGCCATCTGTACTGCCTGGAAGGACCAAGGACTGTCAAGACTTGTCCATCAGGGCATGAAAAATTGACCCATACCTACTGGTAGGCTGATATGATCAGCCTTATCCATACTGAATGGAAGGATTTAACTCAACGGACCATGAACTGTCTAGACCGGTCCCATCAGTACATGAAAAATGACCCATACGTACTGATAGGCTGATACGATCAGCCATTCGTACTGCCTGGAAGGACCAAGGAATTTCTAGAATTGGTCCATCAGTCCATAAAAAATCAACCCATATGTACCGAAATGCTGATATGATCAGCCTTATTCGTACTGAATGTAAGGATTTAACTCAACAAACCATGGACTGTCCGGACTGGTCCCATCAGTACATGAAAATGACCCATACATACTGATAG
>MU106889.1:15081-30194 GCA_012274485.2 Sinapis alba | reverse complement strand
GCGGGTCCTAGTTGGGTCCTTTGGACCAGGATCGGGTCTTACAAGTTGGTATCAGAGCGGAGTTGATTCTAGGATTGTTATGGGTTATGGGAAATCTCCACACATCCGGCTGGGTCTCATGGTAAGGTCTGAATTGATTGGGTGATAGACTTAGCGATTACATGTGTTTCATATACATACGTTTTTGGTGCTAACTTTGATTGTTGATTTGAACCCAAGGGTACACGGAAGTCCAAAACATCCCGGAAGGGCAGGGAGGCAGTTGGTGGTTCCGGACAGATGGAGGCGGATGGGGTTAACCCAATCGCCCAAGCACCTGTCCAACCGGATGGGGCTGATGTAGGAACTGGACTACTGATTGCCCAGCCCAATCCAACAGAGGTTCGGGTAGATGCAGCTGGAACTCAGCTGGATCAGGAGCCGGGGCCAGCTGATGGAGCTGATGGTCAGCGGCCAAGGGAGCTGGAGGACGAAGGCGAGTCCTCCCATGCGGGTCACCAGGATGGGCGTAGAGAGATTGGGGGTAATACAACTGCTGGGTTAGACAACCCAGCCACTGAACCATCCATGAAGGATGTGTTGGAAGCCATGAAGGCTATGGGCACCCAGATGGTAGCTTTGACCCAAGTGTTCACACCTTTGGTGAACTCATCGGTGGGTCAAACGGGAACCATTCCTACGGCAATTCCCCTACCTGGACGACGTGTGGAACAGGTGGCCGAGGTGGTCGAGCTTGATCCACCTCCTAGGGCGGTTAGGAGGATGGACTACCTAAAGCTGCTCGAACACATAGCTAAGATGGGTACAAGACACTTTGCTGGAAGTGTGGACCCATTGGAGGCTGATGAATGGAGAAGTAGGCTGGTTCGCAACTTCAACTCCACCCGATGTCCGGAAGAGTATCAAAAGGACATAGCGGTTCACTTCCTGGAAGGTGATGCCCACAACTGGTGGTTGGCATTGGACAAGCGTACCAATGGTAACATTGAACGCTTCTCCGACTTTGTGGTCGAGTTCAACCACAAGTACTTCCCGGCTGAGGCTTGGGACCGTTTGGAGGCTAAGTTCTTGGACCTGGTCCAGGGTCGCAGGACGGTTAGGGAGTATGAGGAGGAGTTCAACCGCCTCAGGCGCTATGTGGGTAAGGAACTGGAGGATGAGTCAGTACAGGTTCGCCGGTTCATCAGAGGCCTTAGGGTGGAGCTACGAACCTACTGTTCAGTTCGCACGTTCCACACTGTGTCTGAACTGGTCGAAAGGATGGCCATGCTAGAAACCAATCTAGCTGAGGAAGCCAAGCTAAGAACACGGAGCCACACTACTACTACCACGGGTGGTAGTAGTGACCGGAAGAGAAAAAGGGACCAGGCCGAGGAAGGGAGACCTTCAAGTGGTAGGCCTGCGTGCCCCAAATGCGGAAGACACCATGGGGGTGAGTGCTGGAGGACTGGAGTCCGGACAGTCCATGGTTTGTTGAGTTAAATCCTTCCATTCAGTACGGATAAGGCGGACCATATCAGCATTTCAGTACGTATGGGTCGATTTTTTATGGACTGATGGGACGAGCCTAGTCAGTCCATGGTCCGTTGAGTTAAATCTTTCCATTCAGTACGGATAAGGCTGATCATATCAGCCTATCAGTATTTATGGGTCATGTTTCATGGCATGATGGACCAGTCTGGACAGTCCTTGGTCCTCCCAGGCAGTACGGATGGCTGATCGTATAAGCCTATCAGTACGTATGGGTCATTTTTCTTGTACTGATGGGACCAGTACAGTCAGTCCATGGTCCGTTGAGTTAAATCCTTCCATTCAGTATGGATAGGGCTGATCATATCAGCCTATCAGTGCGTATGGGTCGATTTTTCATGGCCTGGTGCACCAGTCTGGAAAGTCCTTGGTCCCTCCAGGCAGTACGGATGGCTGATCGTATCAGCCAATCAATACGTATTGGTAATTTTTATGTACTGATGGGACCAGTCCGGACAGTCCATGGTCCATTGAGTTAAATCGTTCAATTCAGTATGGATAAGGCTGATCATATCAGCCTATCAGTAGGTATGGGTCAATTTTTCATGCCCTGATGGACCAGTCTTGACAGTCCTTGGTCCTTACAGGCAGTACAGATGGCTGATCGTATCAGCCTATTAGTACGTATGGGTCATATTTCATGTACTGATGGGACCAGTCCGGACAATCCATGGTTTGTTGAGTTAAATCCTTCCATTCAGTACGGATAAGGCTGATCATATCATCATTTCAGTACGTATGGGTCGATTTTTTATGGACTGATGGACCAAGTCTAGACATTCCTTGGTCCTATCAGTACGTATGGGTCATTTTTCATGTACTGATGGGACCAGTCCAGTCAGTCCATGGTCCGTTGAGTTAAATCCTTCCTATCAGTGAGGATAAGGCTGATCATATCAGCCTATCAGTATTTATGGGTCATTTTTCATGGCATGATGGACCAGTCTGGATAATCCTTGGTCATTCCAAGCAGTACCGATGGCTGATCGTATAAGCCAGTCAGTGTGTATGGGTCATTTTCATGTACTGATGGGACAACTCTGGAGAGTCCATGTCTGTTGAGTTAAATCCTTCCATTCAGTATGGATAAGGCTGATCATATCAGCCTACCGGTACGTATCGGTCGATTTTTTATGGACTGATAGACCAAGTCTAGACAGTCCTTTGTCTTTCTAGGCAGTACGGATGGCTGACCGTATCAGCCTATCAATATGTATGGGTCATTTCTCGTGTACTGATGTGACCCGTCCAGACAGTTCATGGTCCGTTGAGTTAAATTCTTCCATTCAGTATGGATAAGGCTGATTATATCAGCCTATCAGTACGTATGGGTCGATTTTTAATGGCCTGATGGACCAGTCTGGACAGTCCTTGATCCCTCCATGCAGTATAGATGGCTGATCGTATAAGCCTATCAGTACGTATGGGTCATTTTTCATGTACTATTGGGACCAGTCAAGTCAGTCCATGGTCCGTTGAGTTAACTCCTTCCATTCAGTATGGATAAGGCTGATCATATCAGCCTATCAGTATTTATGGGTCATTTTTCATGGCATGATGGACCAGTCTGGACAGTCCTTGGTCCTTCCAGGCAGTACGGATTGCTGATCGTATAAGCCTATCAGTATGTATGGGTCATTTTCATGTACTGATGGGACCAGTCTGGACAGTCCATCGTCTCTTGAGTTAAATCCTACCATTCAGTACGGATAAGGCTGATCATATCAGCCTATCGGTACGTATGGGTTGATTTTTTATGGACTGATGGACCAAGGCTAGACAGTCCTTGGTCTTTCTAGGCATTACGGATGGCTGATCATATCAGCCTATCAATACGTATGGGTCATTTCTCGTGTACTGATAGGTCCAGTCCAAACAGTTCATGGTCCGTTGAGTTTAATCCTTCCATTCAGTCTGGATAAGGCTGATCATATCAGCCTATCAGTACGTATGGGTCAATGTTGGATGGCCTGATGGACCAATATGGTCAGTCCTTGGTCCCTCCAGGCAGTACGGATGGCAGATTGTGTCAGCCAATCAATACATATTGGTCATTTTTCATGTACTGATGGGACCAGTTCGGACAGTCCATGGTCCGTTGAGTTAAATCCTTCAATTCATTAAGGATAAGGCTTATCATATCAGCGTATCAGTAGGTATGGGCCAATCTTTCATGCCCTGATGGACCAGTCTTGACAGTCCTTGGTCCTTCCATGAAGTACAGATTGCTGTTCGTATCACCCTATTAATACGTATGGGTCATTTTTCATGTACTGATGGGACCAGTCCGGACAGTCCATGGTTTGTTGAGTTAAATCCTTCCATTCAGTACGGATAAGGCGGACCATATCAGCATTTCAGTACGTATGGGTCGATTTTTTATGGACTGATGGGATGAGCCCAGTCAGTCCATGGTCCGTTGAGTTAAATCCTTCCATTCAGTTCGGATAAGGCTGATCATATCAGCCTATCAGTATTTATGAGTCATGTTTCATGGCATGATGGACCAGTCTGGACAGTCCTTGGTCCTCCCAGGCAGTACGGATGGCTGATCGTATAAGCCTATCAGTACGTATGGGTCATTTTTCATGTACTGATGGGACCAGTACAGTCAGTCCATCGTCCGTTGAGTTAAATCCTTCCACTCAGTATGGATAGGGCTGATCATATCAGCCTACCGGTACGTATCAGTTGATTTTTTATGGACTGATAGACCAAGTCTAGATAGTCCTTTGTCTTTCTAGGCAGTACGGATGGCTGGCCGTATCAGCCTATCAATATGTATGGGTCATTTCTCGTGTACTGATGGGACCCGTCCAGACAGTTCATGGTCAGTTGAGTTAAATTCTTCCATTCAGTATGGATAAGGCTGATCATATCGGCCTATCAGTACGTATGGGTCGATTTTTAATGGCCTGATGGACCAGTCTAGACAGTCCTTGATCCCTCCATGCAGTATAGATGGCTGATCGTATAAGCCTATCAGTACGTATGGGTCATTTTTCATGTACTATTGGGACAAGTCCGGACAGTCCATGGTTTGTTGAGTTAAATCCTTCCATTCATTACGGATAAGGATGATCAAATCAGCATTTCAGTACATATGAGTCGATTTTTTATGGACTGATTGACCAAGTCTAGACAGTCCTTGGTCCTTCCAGGCAGTACGGATGGCTGATCGTATCAACCTATCAGTACATATGGGTCATTTTTCTTGTACTGATGGGACCAGTCTAGTCAGTCCATGGTCCGTTGAGTTAAATCCTTCCATTCAGTACGGATAAGGCTGATCATATCGGCCTATCAGTATTTATGGGTCATTTTTCATGGCATGATGGACCAGTCTGGACAGTCCTTGGTCCTTTCAAGCAGTACGGATGGCTGATCGTATAAGCCTATCAGTATGTATGGGTCATTTTCATGTACTGATGGGACCACTCTGGTCAGTCCATGTCTGTTGAGTTAAATCCTTCCATTCAGTGTGGATTGGACCGGTACGTATGGGTTGATTTTTTATGGACTGATGGACCAAGTCTAGCCAGTCCTTTGTCTTTCTAGGCAGTACGGATGGCTGATCGTATCAGCCTATCAATATGTATGGGTCATTTCTCGTGTACTGATGGGACCCGTCAACATAGTTCATGGTCCGTTGATTTAAATTCTTCCATTCAGTATGGATAATGCTGATCATATCAGCCCATCAGTACGTATGGGTCGATTTTTAATGGCTTGATGGACCAGTCTTGACAGTCCTTGGTCCCTCCATACAGTACGGATGGCTGATCGTATAAGCCTATCAGTACGTATGGGTCATTTTTCAAGTACTGATGGGACCAGTCCGGACAGTCCATGGTTTGATGAGTTAAATCCTTCCATTCAGTACGGATAAGGCTGATCATATCAGCCTATCGTAGATATGGGTCAATTTTTCATGCCCTGATGGACCATTCTTGACAGTCCTTGGTCCTTCCAGGCAGTACAGATGGCTGATCGTATCAGTCTATTAGTACGTATGGGTCATTTTTCATGTACTGATGGGACCCGTCCAGACAGTTCATGGTCCGTTGAGTTAAATTCTTCCATTCAGTATGGATAAGGCTGATCATATCAGCCTATCAGTACGTATGGGTCGATTTTTAATGGCCTGATGGACCAGTCTGGACAGTCCTTGATCCCTCCATGTAGTATAGATGGCTGATCGTATAATCCTATCAGTACGTATGGGTCATTTTTCATATACTGATGGGACCAGTCCAGTCAGTCCATGGTCCGTTGAGTTAAATCTTTCCATTCTGTATGGATAAGGCTGATCATATCAGCCTATCAGTATTTATGGGTCATTTTTCATGGCATGATGGACCAGTCTGGATAGTCCTTGGTCCTTCCAAGCAATACCGATGGCTGATCGTATAAGCCTATCAGTGTGTATGAGTCATTTTCATGTACTGATGGGACCACTCTGGACAGTCCATGTCTGTTGAGTTAAATCCTTCCATTCAGTATGGATTGGACCGGTACGTATGGGTTGATTTTTCATGCCCTGATGGACCAGTCTTCACAGTCCTTGGTCCTTCCAGGCAGAAAATGTAAGACCCGATCCTGGTCCAAAGGACCCAACTAGGACCCGAAGCCTTACCATGACTATTCATGTAATTTTTGTTCACTTTTAAGGTCCAATATTTCTCTAAGTCATTTTCAATCATATGAGGTTCCACATTTCGATTCTTATTCCTATTCAGATAAGAGAAAATTGTATCTTTATTAATATAAAACTTGTGATCCATTACATAGATTCAGTTGCACAATAGGCTATCATAAGTTTATGTGTTCATACTAACTAAACTTTCCCACAACCCACACATCCATCCACGGCTCAGGTCTTATTGGTTCCTTGGCCTTGCCACGGTCCTGGTCTGATCCTGAAAGCAACATCATCACAAGACATATGTATGAGTACAATCCGATACGCTAACATACCAAGTCTACATTGCATGGTTTGGTTCTCCTATTCTATGCACTATATCCTATCCATTCAATTCACAAGGCACATGGCCACACCCAGGACATCCCCCAGGACGTCCTGGACCACTACTCACAACATGGTGTAGAAACCCGTTAGAAAAAAAAAAATCGTACCGTGGGGGATGGATGGTCGAAGAATTGATCGTGAGTGAACCATGGATCGAATAAGCTGCTGGACCATGGTTAGAAAAGAGTTAGATTTATCAGAAGGATTTTTTGGAAGTATAACATTTTTGGAAGTACGACGGTTTAGAAGCTCGACGTTTCAGAACCCGACGTTTTCTTAGGAACAAAGTTTTCTACAAAACTTTGTATCTATCAGTAAAATATCATTTGGGAGACATTATAAGTTGGAATCAGGACGTGAATTAAGCAGGACGGGAAGTACGCATGACGGGATCGAAGCATGACGGAAAAACCCAAAGTTGGGGTGAAAACCCGAATTTCGGTATTATCGATTTTTCGAGGAAGCCGTAGGCTCGGGAAATATTTTCCGTCAAGGTCAGGATTCACTTGGATTTTATTTAAAATATTCATCTCATCAGAACGGGCGTAGAAAAATATTCGGGATTGAGTGCGGAACGAAAATTCACCGAAAGGGTCGAAATCAGTCGAATGGACCGAGAAGCTCAAGGTAGCCTTATCTATGAGATAAGAACGTAATATAACCTGCCTGGCATGGTATGTGGCAAGGGAAGCAGGAGGGGTTGAAGCCCAGGAGAGCACAGCATGCTGATTGACACACAAAAGCACGAGGTGCCGCGTAACCTGCGATCAGAACATGCTGAGCGACATGTGGGCGTTGTGGTGTCAATCTGGATGAGGCCAGGACGTGGAATAGACATCTGGAGGGAGTGTTGTCATCTGTCATGCAATCCTCATCATGCTGAGAGACATGTGGAGCACGAGGTGCCGCGACGCATGCGTCCGGAGCCATGCGAAGCGACACACAAGCTGCCACACGGTTTGTTTTTGATTGGTTGGGGGTCCTTATAAATACCCACGACCCCCACTCCTTTTCAAACCATCCAGCACACCTGAAAGACACTGAAAAACTTGAGAGAGAAACCATAGAAACAAAGTTAGAGTTACGATCATTTTTGAGTCTTTTTCGGCAGTTTTAGAGAGATTTCGAGAACAGTTACTCTGCTCGATTTGAGTCAGCATCTATAGAAGCTCTGCACGAATAAGATCAGTCCAGACGTGGGTCTACTTGTGAAGGTCAAGAAGAAAGGGTTCGGATCGCAGAAGACGGGTTCGGGGTCAAGGCCACGGTCGACCAAAAACAGTGAGTTATAATCAATTGTTTGCTGAGCTGTTTTCATGCAGGTTCCCATTACTTGGATGTTGGATCATGGCAGGAGGCCAGTTCTAAACTGAGTAATGGTTTGATTAGTTGATAGTAATGGTTATATTGATTGAGTTGATAGCATGCTTAGTGATTGCTTGAGAACCATAGTAGCATGCTAATAGTTAGGTTGATTGATTAGCGATTTCTGAATGCTTAGATGATATCGCTAGGTTGTGATTGGCTAGGTATTCTGGAATTAGTCTTGATGCTTGATTCTAGAATATATTTGATTGTTTGGTTGTGGTGATTGCTTGAAACCTTGGTTATATTACCGGGTTTTGGTATTTGTTATGTATTAGCCGACAGCATTGTGTAACCCACATTGCTAGGCATTTATAGGGGTGAGTTAGTGTTCCTTTAGACCTCGTACCCAGCGGTTTCAAGGAAAACCCTTATTCGCTGGATCGGGAAGACTCAGAATAACGGGGTCATGGCCTATGGCTGAGTGATTACACGACGGTGTAATGTGGCAGTGACCCGAAGGATTGTGGGCTGTCGCGCGGTGACCCGAAGGACTGTGGGCCGCTGTCGGTTGAAAGTTCCTTCTTCTGGCCTTCGTGGTAGGGAGATAGGATATTGCGGATAGAGAAGGAGTACCTAACGTCACCGGGGCCCGAGTTATATATATATATTTTTATATTATTAAGGGATTTTGGTAAAGCCTAGTTTATTTGGATATCGATTTTCAAAGACTATTATAGTATTGCTATTTTATTCGTATTATTTTATACTATGGGTTTCAGGTTTTGGTTATATTATTGCGGCTATTACTTAATTATGCTATTAGGTGAACCTCTCGCTTTAGATTGTTTGGGGTGGGATAGCAAGGGGTTGTATTTGTTAGTTGGGGATTGTAAGTCACTGAGTAATGCTAGATTACTCACCCCTCACTCGTTGTTGTTTTCAGGTGACCAGTAGTAAGCTTGTAGCGGTCGCGGGAAGCTAGGCTGGCTGGTGTAGATTTTTATCTTTTTGCTTGCGACGTTTTCAGAGTATAGTATGTATCTTTTGCTCGTTGGTTTGCCACTACGCTTATAATATTTTGTGTGTTGTGAACCAAATATGATATAAGGGCCATTATGCTTCGTCATGTCCAAACAAGACAATCCCTGCGACCCCTCTCGCAATCCGAGCTCCTCCTAGCCGTCCAGCAATTGAGCCAGCACCAAAGAAGCAAAACCTAGGAGGTAGGGTTTATGCCTTAGGTATAGAAAACCCTGACAATGCAGGACCTTCCCACGGTCCCATTACAGGTATAGTGGGTATTTAACCTCCTTTCTTTTTTAGTATATGGAATTTTGGTTACTGGAATTTAGTTAGGATTCTGGTTATATTTCTTGATCGTTATGTTCCGCGCTAAGAAATATGTTGATTGTGATTGATGATTGTGTGAGCTTTGATTATTATTGTTGTGATTGAGATATTGTTGATTGAGTTACTGTGGCAGGAACCATACATGTTGCTGGTAAACCCACTCATGTATTGTTCGACTCGGGGGAAACACATAGCTTTGTGACCCCTGAAGTAGCTGCCCAGTTTTGGGATTGTTTTGTGGTTGACAGGGTAAACGTGGCAGTCTTGACCCCTGCAGACCGAACCCTTCAAGCAGATCAGTATATCAAGAATGTTCCACTTGTTATTCAGGAGAAAGAGTTTGTGGCAGATTTGTTAGTCGTGCCTTTGGAAGGATACGAAGTCATCCTTGGAATGGACTGGTTATCGAGATACGGAGTTCAGATCGATTGTGGAAAGGGAAGATTGTTGTTTGGCAGAGGCAAACGTCCAGAGATGGTATATTGTGGAATCAGTCCTACTATGACCGTGTCACTGATAGCAGCGCTGAGAGACCAAGATTTGTTTCAAGACGGGGAAGTGTATTTGGTGACTTTATCGGTTAGTGGAGGAGCCACTGACGATGAGGTTAAGGTTGAAGACATAGAAGTGGTCCAGGAGTTTGAGGATATATTTCTACCGCTAAAGGAATTACCTCCACCTCGGAGTAATCCCTTTACCATTACCTTGGAGCCTGAAGCAAAACCTATAGCTAAGGCACCGTATCGGATGGCACCAGCAGAGTTAGCTGAGCTAAAGAAACAATTGGAAGATCTATTGGAGAAGGGATTCATCCGATCAAGTTCCTCACCTTGGGGAGCTCCTGTTCTATTTGTGAAAAAGAAGGACAGAAGCATGAGGTTGTGTATCGATTATCGCGGTATCAACAACATCACCATAAAAGACAAGTATCCTCTTCCGAGGATAGACGAGCTGTTGGATCAACTCAAAGGAGCAAGTTGGTTTTCAAAGATTGATTTGGCATCAGGGTATCATCAAATTCCAATTGCCGAGTCAGATACTGTGAAGACGGCATTTCGGACGAGGTATGGGCAGTACGAGTTCGTGGTTATGCCCTTTGGTCTCACAAACGCCCCTGCAGCTTTCATGCGATTGATGAATGAAGTGTTTCATGACTACCTCGACAAATTCGTGATCATCTTCATTGACGACATCCTGGTGTACTCGAGAAGTGAGGAGGAGCACAAAGAGCATCTGAGACTAGTAATGGAGAGGTTACGAAACCAAAAGCTATTTGCCAAGTTCAGCAAGTGTTCATTTTGGAAAAGGGAGATTGGATTTATTGGTCATATAGTATCAGGAGAGGGCGTGGCTCCTGATCCAGAAAAGGTCCAAGCCATACGAGAATGGCCTAGACCCACCACAGTGACGGAAGTGAGGAGTTTTCTCGGACTCGCGGGCTATTATCGAAAGTTTGTTAAGGACTTTTCCTCCATTGCAAAGCCCTTAACTAAACTGACCGGTAAAGGAATACCTTACCTTTGGGTGGAAGCAACAGAGAATGCATTCAAGACGTTGAAGGAAGCTCTCACCACCGCACCGGTGTTAGCTTTGCTAGAGCAAGGGAAACCTTACACGGTTTACACGGATGCTTCACGAATTGGGTTAGGCTGTGTTCTTATGCAATATGGGAGAGTCATTGCGTATGCCTCGCGACAACTACGAAAGCATGAAGTTAACTACAGTACACACGACTTGAAGTTAGCGGCAGTGGTGTTTGCTTTACGAATTTGGAGATCATACTTATACGGGGAAGAAGTGGAGGTATACACAGACCATCAAAGTCTTAAATACCTCTTCACTCAGCCAGATCTTGACCTGCGCCAGCGTAGATGGATGGAGTTTGTAGCTGACTACGACCTAAAGATTCGTGACCATCCTGGTAAAGCGAATGTTGTTGCGGATGCCTTAAGTCGAAGAAAAATGGATGCAGATTTAGAGAAGGAAGTGGATCTGTTGAATGAAGAGTTGAAGCAAGTGAAGTTGGTCGTTTTGGAAGGAGAAACATGTGAACCTTTGGGAGTACAAGCAGTGAATCAAGCCAGCTTGATTCAGAAGATTAGAGAGGAGCAACTTAAAGACGAGAAGCTACAGAACATTGTTGAAGAACTCAGAGGGCAAGCCGAACCAAATAGTGCTGGCTACTACTTGGCGGATGATGGAACTTTGCTTATTAATGGGAGGATCACGGTCCCTAAAGGACAAGGGATGAGAGATGAGATACTAAGGGTCGCACACCATTCTTTACTTAGTATCTATCCTGGAAGTTCGAAGATGTACCGAGACGTGAGAAGATACTATCATTGGCTGGGCATGAAGAGATCAGTAGTGCAATGGGTTGCACAGTGTGCAACATGTCAGCAAGTTAAAGTCGAACACCAAGTTCCAGGAGGACTGTTTCAGAGTCTTCCGGTACCTCAGTGGAAATGGGACTCGATTTCCATGGATTTCATCACCGGTTTACCCACTGCTCCAGGTAGATCGAACAATTCAATCTGGGTGATTGTGGATAGGTTAACAAAGGTCACACACTTGTTATCTATACGGGACACGGATAAAGTTGAAGTATTGGCCGAGCTGTACATCAACGAAATTGTGAAGTTACATGGAGTACCTTCAGACATCGTTTCAGATCGTGACCCTAGGTTCACCGCAGCATTTTGGGAAGCACTACAGGAAGCCTTGGGGACGAAATTGTTTAGAAGCATGGCGTTTCATCCAGAAACAGATGGCCAAACGGAGAGAACTATCCGGACAATCGAGGACATGCTTCGGATGTGTATTCTCGATTGGGCAGGAAGTTGGGAGAAGCATTTACCGTTGGTTGAGTTCTCATACAACAACAGTCATCATGCGAGCATAGGGATGTCACCTTATGAAGCTTTGTATGGAAGGCCATGCAAGACACCTTTGTGTTGGACGGAAGTGGGAGAAAGAAGAATGTTTGGATCGCCTATTGTTCAAGAGACTACGATAAAGCTGGAGACGATTCAGACGAACATGAAGAAGGCTCAGGACCGTTAGAAGAAGTACGCAGACCAGTCAAGAAGAGAGGTAACATTTGAGATAGGAGATTGGGTCTATTTGAAGGTTACAGCACAGAAAGGGAAGGACAGATTTGGCAAAGTTGGGAAACTCGCGGTCAGGTTCATTGGTCCGTACCAGGTCATCGGGAGAGTTGGTGAGGTAGTTTACCGTTTGGATCTTCCTGAAGATATGCATTTACATCCGGTGTTCCATGTTTCCATGCTTCGGAGACATATACGAGATCCAAGTGCTGTAGAGCCCGAGAGAATTGAGGAGCTAAGGTCAGATCTTACATATCCAGAAGGACCAATCCGATTGGGAGAAAGGCGTATTCGAAAACTGAAGAATTGTGAGATTGCTCAAGTACAAGTTTTATGGGGAAGACAAAACAGGATTCATGTCACTTGGGAGGATGAAGAGAGATTTAAAGCCAATCACCCTGAGTTTTTCCGAGAGGATGTTGTGATGGAAGAAGGAGGCCCCTCAGAAGCTTAGAATTCGAGGACGAATTCTGTTAAGGGGGAGAGAATGTAGAAACCCGTTAGAAAAAAATAAAAATAATCGTACCGCGGGGGATGGATGGTCGAAGAATTGATCGTGAGTGAACCATGGATCGAATAAGCTGCTGGACCATGGTCAGAAAAGAGTGAGATTGATCAGAAGTATGTTTTGGAAGTATAACATTTTTGGAAGCACGACGGTTTAGAAGCTCGACGTTTCAGAACCCGACGTTTTCTTAGGAACGAAGTTTTCTACAAAACTTTGTATCTATCAGTAAAATATCATTTGGGAGACATTATAAGTTGGAAGCAGGACGGGAGTTAAGCAGGACGGGAAGTAAGCACGACGGGATCGAAGCATGACGGGAAAACCCGAAGTTGGGGTGAAAACCCTAATTTCGGTATTATCAATTTTTCGAGGAAGCCGGAGGCTCGGTAAATATTTTCCGTCAAGGTCAGGATTCACTTGGATTTTATTTAAAATATTCATCTCATCAGAACGGGCGTAAAAATTTTCGGGATTGAGCGCGGAACGAAAATTCACCGAAAGGGTCGAAATCAGTCGAATGGACCGAGAAGCTCAAGGTAGCCTTATCTATGAGATAAGAACGTGGAATAACCTGCCTGACATGGTATGTGGCAAGGGAAGCAGGAGGGGTTGAAGCCCAGGAGCGCACAGCATGCTGATTGACACACAGAAGCACGAGGTGCCGCGTAACCTGCGATCAGAACATGCTGAGCGACATGTGGGCGTTGTGGTGTCGATCTGGATGAGGCCAGGACGTGGAAGAGACATCTGGAGGGAGTTTTGAAATCTATCATGCAATCCTCATTATGCTGAGAGACATGTGGAGCACGAGGTGCCGCGACGCATGTGTCCGAAGCCATGCGAAGCGACACACGGGCTGCCACAGGGTTTGTTTTTGATTGGTTGCTTGTCCTTATAAATACCCACGACCCCCACTCCTTTTCAAACCATCCAGCACACCTGAAAGACACTGAAAAACTTGAGAGAGAAACCATAGAGAGAAAGTTAGAGTTCCGATCATTTTCGAGTCTTTTTCAGCAGTTTTAGAGAGATTTCGAGAACAGTTACTCTGCTCGATTTGAGTCAGCATCTATAGAAGCTCTGCACGAATAAGATCAGTCCAGACGTGGGTCTACTTGTGAAGGTCAAGAAGAAAGGGTTCGGATCGCAGAAGACGGGTTCGGGGTCAAGGCCACGGTCGACCAAAAACAGTGAGTTATAATCAATTGTTTGCTGAGCTGTTTTCATGCAGGTTCCCATTACTTGGATGTTGGATCATGGCAGGAGGCCAGGTCTAAACTGAGTAATGGTTTGATAAGTTGATAGTAATGGTTAGATTGATTGAGTTGATAGCATGCTTAGTGATTGCTTGAGAACCATAGTAGCATGCTAATAGTTAGGTTGATTGATTAGCGATTTCCGAATGCTTAGATGATATCGCTAGGTTGTGATTGGCTAGGTATTCTGGAATTAGTCTTTATGCTTAATTCTAGAAAATATTTGATTGTGTTTGGTTGTGGTGATTGCTTGAAACCTTGGTTATATTACCGGGTTTTGGTATTTGTTATGTATTAGCCGACAACATTGTGTAACCCACATTGCTAGGCATGTATAGGGGTGAGTTAGTGTTCCTTCAGACCTCGTACCCAGCGGGTTCAAGGAAACCCCTTATTCGATGGATCGGGAAGACTTAGAGGAACGGGGTCATGGCCTATGGATGAGTGATTACACGACGGTGTAATGTGGCAGTGACCCGAAGGACTGTGGGCTGTCGCGCGGTAACCAGAAGGACTGTGGGCCGCGGTCGGTTGAAAGTTACTTCTTTTGGCCTTCGTGGTAGGGAGATAGGATATTGCCGATAGAGAAGGAGGAACCTAACGTCACCGGGGCCCGAGTTATATATATATATATATATATATATATTATTAAGGGATTTTGGTAAAGCCTAGTTTATTTGGATATCAATTTTCAAAGACTATAATAGTATTGCTATTTTATTCGTATTATTTTATACTACGGGTTTCAGGTTTTGGTTATATTATTGCGGCTATTACTTAATTATGCTATTAGGTGAACCTCTCGCTTTAGATTGTTTGGGGTGGGATAGCGAGGGGTTGTATTTGTTAGTTGGGGATTGTAACTCACTGAGTAATGCTAGATTACTCACCCCTCACTCGTTGTTGTTTTCAGGTGACCAGTAGTAAGCTTGTAGCGGTCGCGGGAAGCTAGGCTGGCTGGTGTAGATTTTTATCTTTTTGCTTGCGACGTTTTCAGACTATAGTATGTATCTTTTGCTCGTTGG
>MU106888.1:63267-82075 GCA_012274485.2 Sinapis alba | reverse complement strand
TGACCATGGTCGGCGAATAATGACCTTGAGACTTCAGTTTCAATGCGAGAGATTGACCTCCACTGTGGTTACCTCCCTCGCCTTCGTGGGTTTCAATCATAACAAGCTCCGCTTCCTCCTTTCCTACGCAGGTGAGAAGCAGTTTGTTCGCTGTCCATCGGTGCAGCCTACCGTCTATTGACGCGTAGTTTGAGCTTTTCGCCTTGAGTCGACGGGATTCCCATTTATCGACAGGGAGTATTCCTCTGTCAAGATAATCGAGAACGGGTGTTCGCCAATCGTTGCCATTTTCCGCTGGAGGAATGATCTCGGTTGTGTTGGAGGAGATAGTGTGATACTCGGCTTTTCTACTGTATGTATTGGGATTTTCCTTCTGATTTGATCTCGTTGGTTGCTCCCCAACGCGTCACGTGCGTCTGTGAAGCAATTTTCCTTTCGAGGAACCTTGGTGAGTTCAAAATGATCGAATTCAGCTAAACTTTTAGTAACGCCGAGATATGCATCCATTCTTTCGTTTTTTGCCTCATAGTCGCCACTATATTGACTGGCAACAAGTTAAGAATCACAAAAGGCCTGCAACCGCTTTGCTCCGACTACCTTTGCCAAACGAAGTCCTGCAATTAATGCCTCGTATTCAGCTTCATTGTTGGATGCTGCGAAGCCAAGTCGAAACGATTGCTCGTAAGTTCTCCGGTGGCGATTAAAGGTGAACGCCTATTCCAGATCCCTTGTTAGATGAGGCCCTGTCAACGTGCAAAAACCAGCTTTTGACTGGGATGTCAAGTTCCGCTGCTTGATCCGGAGGAATCTCAATAATGAAGTCGGCTAAAACTTGAGCCTTGATGGCTGGCCTACTTTTGTACAAAATGTCGTATTCGCTAAGCTCGATGGCCCACTTTGAAAGTCTTCCCAACTGATTGGCGTTCTGTAGTATGGTTCGTAAAGGGAGGTCGGTGAGGACGACGATGGAGTGAGATTTAAAATAAGGGCATAGTTTCCTTGTTGAGGTGACGATGGCGAGGACCATTCTTCCAAGTGTGGGGTACCTTGTCTCGGCGTCGGTTAAGCGTTTGCTGGTGTAGAAAACAAGATGTTGTTCACCTCGGTCCTCTTTAATGAGTACGCTGCTCACGGCGGAGGGAGAGACCGCGATATAAAGATACAGAGTATCGCCTGCATCCGGTTTTGCTAGGACCGGCGGGGTTGTTAAATATCGTTTCAACGCGGTAAAAGCCTTTTCACACGCTTCGTCCCACAAAAATCTTTTGTTTCCTTGCAGCAACTCATAAAATGGGAGACACTTGTCCGTGGATCTTGAAATAAATCGTTTGAGGGCCGCTACTCTACCGGTGAGGCGCTAGATTTCCCAAGCCATTTTTGGGTCAGGTAAATCCAGGACCGCAGAAACTATTTTGGGTTTGCTTCGATGCCTCGCTGTGTCATGATATATCCGAGGAATTCGCCTGAAGTGAATCCGAAGGTTCATTTCGCCGGATTGAGCTTCATTCAGTACTTGTTTAAAGTTTCAAAACATTCGGAAAGATGTTGGATATGATCTTTGGCAATGAGCGACTTGACGAGCATGTCGTCAATGTAGACCTCCATAGTAATTCCCAGGTTATCGGTGAACATTATGTTGACAAGTCGTTGATAAGTGGCCCCTGCATTCTTGAGTCCAAATGGCACTACTCGGTAGCAATATGTTCCCCTATCGGTAATGAACGACGTCTTTTCACGATCATCCGGGTGCATCATGATCTGATTATAACCCGAGAAGGCGTCCATGAAGGAGAGTAGTTCGTTTCCGGGCGTGGACTCCACCATCTGATCTATATGGGGCAGAGGAAAACTATCTTTTGGACAGGCTTTGTTCAGATCGGTAAAATCGATGCATACTCTCCATTTCCCATTCTTCTTTTTAACGACGACCGGGTTAGTTAACCAATCTGGATACTTAACTTCGGCGATAGATCCAGCTTCGAGAAGTCTGTCGACCTCGTCGTTGACTGCCTTGGCTCTCTCGGGACCGAGTTTTCGTCGTTCCTGCTTAATTGGTTTGTAAGTTGGATCGACATTCAGTCGATGAGCTGTGACAGCTGGATCGATACCGGGCATGTTGGCCATTTTCCAGGCAAACGTTGATTTATTCGCGCGAAGGAAAGCGGTCAGCTTTGTTACCTAATCGCTGTTGAGCTTAGATCCTATTCCTACAGTTCTGTCTGGATTTTCAGCGTCGATGCCGACTTGAATCGTCTCCTCCTTAGATTGTGATAGCTTTTTTTCCGGTTCGATGGCGAAGGTGACCTGTTTATTTTTGAAGTCGGAGACCAACATACTTCGTGCAAGGCGTTGATTCCCGTTGAGTGTGAAGATTTTTCCTTCTTTGGTAGGAAATTTGACGCATTGGTGGTACGTTGACGGAACCGCTTTCATCAAATGAAGCCATGGTGTTCTGAAAATTGCATTGTACTGGGTTTCGGTATCTATCACGGAGAATTTGACGAGTTTACTCACTCCACTGACGAATACGTTGAGGCGGATGGTACCCAACATCGTTGTCGACGATCCGTTGAACCCGGTAAGTGCCCGTGAGGAGGGCTTGATATCTTTGAGATCTACCATCATTTTAATTTGCGTTTGTCGAAAGATGAGATCGATGGAGCTTCCGGTATCGATAAGGACACAAGTAACTTCGCAAGTATCGATTTGAAGTTCGACTAACAAGGGGTCATTGTGTGGATAGTCAATGTCGGTTAGGTTGAGATCAGAAAATGTGATGGGTGTTTCCGCTTCATGTTTTGTCGGCCATCGGTGAGCACTCATGGCTTTGCGTTAATACTCCTTTAGCCTTTACTGAGCTGTGGCATATGGGGGACCCTCCCAGGTTGACATTGACTCGCCGGAAGACGTTGGGACGCTTGTCTGATAGTGATTTCCTGAGATCTGATGTTGCCGTGTTAGCATTTGGGTTGAGCTTCTGGCAGAGATCTTTATCTGAGAGCTTTGTTCTCTTTCTTTGGAGGAGGATATCTCGCATATCGGTATTTGAACGTTTTTGTTGGAGATGTCCCCGAAGATGTCGGTTACTGATATCCTCAAGAGATGATGTCGAGGGATGTGTCAAGATAAGATTAATTCGTCGTGCCACTTGTGGTCTCTCGTCCTCGTTATCGGTATCATCCCGTTGTCTTGGTGGAGCCGCTGCATCCTGATCCTCTGGGCGGACCTCTTGTGCCTTGGCGTTAGTTTGCTTATTTTTTGTCCAGATCCCTTTTTTTCTTGCCTGTTTGGCTTTGGGCGGATCAGGGGTGACGACACCGTTTTTGAATGCCGAGAACAGAGCTTCTGCGAGTTGTTTGCATTCATTTGTATCGTGACCCTTAGCTTTATAGTAGGTGCAGAACTTAGTCTCATCGTAAGTTAGGGGTTTCCCCTCTAAGGTTCTGTCCCATACATTCCATGGTCGTTCAGTCGGTGCCGCATATGACGTAGTTCCTGGTTCCTCGGCTACCAAATAAAGTTTGCCCTTTTTGTCGTTGTTAAGTTGGTGCTGCCGAGGTTCCTGAGTGATGGGGGTCGCCATTGGAGTTAGCTGGGCTTTCAACGCGTTTTGTTTTGCGGTATAAGTCATGTTGTCTTCCTCCATACGTATGAAGCAGTTGACCCTGTGGAGGGCGTCCTCCAAAGTGATTGTACTGTTTGTGTACAGGTCAGATCAGAAAGATGATCTGATCCATAACGCATTGCATAATGCCTCCACTGCGGTTTTATCTGGGACATCGACTTTGGAGACGAGATTCTTGAATCGTTCCATGAAGTCTTGGAGAGATTCCTTTTGGCTTTGAGCTATTTTCCATTGATCGGTGGCGGAGGGCCCTTGACGGATGTACATGGAGTAATGTTTCGGGAACTCGGTAGAAAGTTCCTTGAAGGTGCTGATGGAATCTGCGGACAACCGAGAAAACCAAGTGAGGGCTGGCCTTGCCAAGATTTCGACGAAGAGTTGACAATAACTGGCATCTCGTTCCTCCGTAGTGAAGTAGGCTCGGCCCATGGTGATGTTAAAGCTAGTCATATGGTCGCTAGGGTCGGAGTCTCCGCAAAAAGACGGTATCCAAAACTCGGATGTCGGTTATTTTCTTGGTGAAGGGAGTTTTTTGAGTTGCTTCCAAAACTCGATCGATTTCTGGTGCGAAACTCGTGGCTTAATGAATTTTAGACGACATGTCTTTGATCGTCCCTTGAAGGCATTAAAGTTCTTCATTGGTCGCTTGATCGGCTGCTTGATTGCGCACCGTAGTTTGGAAAAGACGTCGTCGAGCCGTATCCGGATCTTGATCGTCTGCTTGTGCAGGAGGAACACAAGCGTCAGTGATTATCTAGACGTTCTTGAGTTGCTTTGTTCGCGGCATCTTGCTGATCAAGTTGTTGAACCACGGCGGCGAGAGATGCAAGGACGGAGTTTAGATCGACTGGCTGTTGACCCAGTGGATTTGTCGGAGATCCCGTCATCGTCTTGATCGATGTTCTTGATCGTTACTATTTGAACTCCCCACAGTCGGCGCCAATTGTTGAATCTGAAATCGGTAATCTTGATCGATGATCGATTGCGATGGTGGGTTTATCAACTAGATGATTTAGAGAACAAATCAAGAGTTTTTTGATTGAATTCGAGAATTTCTATGAGGAATAAGACAAAAACAAGTAATCTGAAAGAAACCCTAGTTCTAGACTTTTGCTCCTAGTTCTACACTTTTGCTCCAATATTTGCGTGTGTGCCTCTTCATCTCAACCTTCTCTTTATATATGCAGTCTAATGTTTAGTTAAAGTCGGTTCTGGGCCATATGGGCCGACTTTGATATTCCTCCCTGGGCCGAGATCTCTTCAAGATGGGCCTATGTGGGTAGATTAAATCTATCCCCAACACCATACGTACTGATGGGCTGATATGGTAAGCCTTAACCGTACTGAATGGAAGTATTTAACTCAACGGACCATGGACTGTGCAGACTGGTCCCATCAGTACATGAAAAATTACCCATAGGTACTGCCTGGATGGACCAAAGACTGTCCAGAATGGTCCATTAGGCCATGAAAAATCAACCCATACGTACTGATAGGCTGATAGTATCAGCCTTAACCGTACTGAATGGAAGTATTTAACTCAACGGACCATGGACTGTCCGGACTGGTCCCATCAATACATGAAAAATGACCCATACATATTGATACGATGATACTATCAGCCATCCGTACTGCCTGGATGGACCAAGGACTGTCCGGACTGGTCCATCAGGCCATGAAAAATTGACCCATATGTACTAATAGGTTGATATGATCATCCTTAACCGTACTGAATGGAAGTAATTAACTCAACGGACCATGGACTATCTAGACTGGTCCAATCGGTACATAAAAATTACCCATACATAATGATAGGCTGGTACTATCAGCCATACGTACTGATAGGCTGGTACTATCAGCCATACGTACTGATAGGCTGATTCGATCAGCCATCCGTACTGCCTGGATGGACCAAGGACTGTCCAGACTAGTCCATCAGTCCATGAAAAGTCGACCCATATGTACTGATAGGCTGATATGATCAGCCTTGTCCGTACTGAATGGAAGGATTTAACCCAACGGACCATGGATTGTCCACACTGGTCTCATCAGTACATGAAAAATGACCCATACGTACTGATATGATGATACGATCAGCCATCCGTACTGCCTGGATGGACCAAGGACCGTCCACACTTGTCCGATCAGAACATGAAAAATGACCCATATGTACTGATATTATGATATGATCAGCCATCCGTACTGCCTGGATGGGCCAAGGACTGTCCAGACTGGTCCAATAGGCCATGAAAAAATGACCCATATGTACTCATAGGCTGATATGATAAGCCTTAACCGTACTGAATGGAAGTATTTAACTCAACGGACCATGGACTGTCCAGACTGGTCCCATCAGTACATGAAAAATCACCCATACGTACTAATAGGCTGGTACGATCAGCCATACGTACTGATAGGCTGATACGATCAGCCATCCGTACTGCCTAAATGGACGAAGGACTGTCCAGATGGGTCCATCAGGCCATGAAAAGTCGACCCATACGTACTGATAGGCTGATATGATAAGCCTTGTCCGTACTGAAAGAAAGGATTTAACTCAATGGACCATGGACTGTCCAGACTGGTCCCATCAGTACATGAAAAATGACCCATACGTACTGATATGATGATATGCTCAGCCATCCGTAATGCTTGGATGGACAAGGGACCGTCCACACTTGTCCCATCAGTACATGAAAAATAACCCATACGTACTGATATGATGATACGATCAGCCATCCGTACTGCCTGGATGGGCCAAGGACTGTCCAGACTGGTCCATCAGGCCATGAAAAATTGACCCATACGTATTGATAGGCTGATATGATGAACCTCAACCATACTGAATGGAAGTATTTAACTCAACGGACCATGGACTGTCCAGGCTGGTCCCATCAGTACTTGAAAAATGACCCATAAGTACTGATATGATGATACGATCGGCCATCCGTACTGCCTGGATGGACCAAGGACTGTCCAGACTTGTCCCATCAGTACATGAAAAATGATCCTTATGTACTGATACGATGATACGATCAGCAATCCGTACTGCCTGGATGGACCAACGACTGTCCAAACTGGTCCATCAGGACATGAAAAATCATCCATTTGTACTGATTGGATGATACGGTCAGTCATACGTACTGATAGGCTGATACGATCAGCCATCCGTACTGCTTGGATGGACCAATGACTGTCCAGACTGGTCCATCAGGCATTGAAAAATTGACCCATACGTACTGATAAGCTGATATGATCAGCCTTAACCGTACTGAATGGAAGTATTTAACTCAACGGACCATGGACTGTCTAGACTGGTTCAATCAGTATATAAAAAATCACCCATACTTATTGATAGGCTGATACTATCAGCCATACTTACTGATACGCTGATTCGATCAGCCATCCGTACTGCCTGGATGGACCAAGGACTGTCCAGACTGGTCAATGAAAAGTCGACCCATACGTAATGATAGGCTGATATGATCAGACTTGTCCGTACTGAAGGGAAGGATTTAACTCAACGGTCCATGGACTGTCCGGACTGGTCCAATCAGTACATGAAAAATGACCCATACGTACTGATAGGCTGATTTGATCAGCAATCCATACTGCCTGGAAGGACCAAGGACTGTCAACACTGGTCCCATCAGTACATGAAAAATGACCAATACGTACTGATAGGCTGATACGATCAGTCATCCGTACTACCTGGAAGGACCAAGGACTGCTCCATCAGGCCATGAAAAATCGACCCATACGTACTGATAGGCTGATATGATCAGCCTTATCTGTACTGAATGGAAGGATTTAACTCAACGGACCATGGACTGTCCAGACTTTTCCCCTTAGTACATGAAAAATGACCCATATGTACTGATACGATGATACGATCAGCAATCCGTACTGCCTGGATGAACCAAGGACTGTCCAGACTGGTCCATCAAAACATGAAAAATCGACCCATACGAACTGTTAAGCTAATATGATCAACCTTAACCGTACTGAAAGGAAGTATTTTATTCAACGGACCATGGACTGTCCAGACTGGTCCCATCAGTACATGAAAAATCACACATACGTACTGATTGACTGATACGATCAGCCATACGTACTGATAGGCTGATACGATCAGCCATCCGTACTGCTTGGATGGACCAAGGACTGTCCAGAACTGGTCCATCAGGCCATGAAAAATCGATCCATACAAACTGATAGGCTGATATGATCAGCCTTGTCCGTACTGAATGGATGGATTTAACTCAACGGACCATAAACTGTCCGGACTGGTCCCAACAGTACATGAAAAATGACCCATACGTACTGATACGCTGAAATGATAAGGCTTATCCAAACTGAATGGAAGGATTTAACTTAACGGATCATTGACTGTCAGGACTGGTCCCATCAGTACATGAAAAATGACCATACGTACAGATAGGCTGATTTGATCAGCCATCCGTACTGCCAGGAAGGACTAAGGACTGACCAGACAGGTCCCTCAGGCGATGAAAAATTAATCCATACGTACTGATAGGATGATATTAACAGACTTAATTGCACTGAATGGAAGGATTTAACTCAACGGACCATGGACTGTCAAGACTGGTCCCATCAGTACATGAAAAATGACCCATACATACTTATAGGCTGATACAATCAGCCATCTGTACTGCCTGGATGGACCAAGGATTGTTGAAACTGGCCCATTAGGAAATGAAAAATTGACCCATACGTACAGATGGGCTGATATGATCAGCCTTAACCATACTGAATGGACGTATTTAACTCAACGGACCATGGACTGTCCAGACTGGTCCCATCAGTACATCAAAAATCACCCATACGTACTGCCTGGATGGACCAAGGACTGTCCAGACTGGTCCATCAGGCCATGAAAAATCAACCCATACGTATTGATAGGCTGATACGATAAGCCTTAACCGTACTGAATGGAAGGATTTAACTCAACGGACCATGCACTGTCCGGACTGGTCCCATTAGTACATGAAAATGACTCATATGTACTGATATGATTATATGATTAGCCATCCGTATGGCCTGGATGGACCAAGGACTGTCCATCAGTACATGAAAAATGACCCATAAGTACTGATCTGATGATACGATCAGCCATCCGTACTGCCTGGATGGACTAAGGACTGTCCAGACTTGTCCCAACAGTACATGAAAAATGATCCCTATGTACTGATACGATGATACGGTCAGCAATCCGTACTGCCTGGATGGACCAAGGAATGTCCACTCTGGTCCATTAGGACATGAAAAATCGACCCATACGTATTGGTAGGCTGATATGATCAGCCATACGTACTGCCTGGATGGACCAAGGACTGTCCATACTGGTCCATCAGGCAATGAAAATATGACCCATATGTACTCATAGGCTGATATGATCAGCCTTAACCATACTGAATGAAAGTATTTAACTCAACGGACCATGGACTGTCCAGACTGGTCCCATCAGTACATGAAAAATCACCAATACGTACTAATAGGCTAGTACGATCAGCCATACATATTGATAGGCTGATACGATCAGACATCCGTACTGCCTGGATGGACCAAGGACTGTTCAGACGGGTCCATCAAGCCATGAAAAATCGACCCATACGTACTGATAGGCTGATATGATCAACCTTGTCCGTACTGAATGGAAGGATTTAACCCAACGGACCATGGACTGTCCAGACTTGTCCCATCAGAACATGAAAAATGACCCATACGTATTGATATGATGATACAATCAGCCATTCGTACTGCCTGGATGGACCAAGGACCGTCCACTCTTGTCCCATCAGTACATGAAAAATCACCCATACGTACTGATATGATGATACGATCAGCCATCCGTACTGCCTGGATGGGCCAAGGACTGTCCAGACTGGTCAAGCAGGCCATTAAAAAATGACCCATAAGTACTCATAGGCTGATGTGATCAGCCTTAACCATACTGAATGGAAGTATTTAACCCAACGGACCATGGACTGTCCAGACTGGTCCCATCAGTACATGAAAAATCACCCATACGTACTAATAGTCTAGTACGATCAGCCATACGTACTGATAGGCTGATACGATCAGCAATCCGTACTGCCTGGATGGACCAAGGACTGTCCAGACGGGTCCATCAGGCCATGAAAAGTCGACCCATACGTACTGATGGGCTGATATGATCAGCCTTGTCCGTACTGAATGGAAGGATTTAACTCAACGGACCATGGACTGTCCAGACTGGTCCCATCAGTACATGAAAAATTACCCATACGTACTAATATGATGATATGATCAGCCATCCGTACTGCCTGGATGGACCAAGGACCGTCCACACTTGTCCCATCAGTACATGAAAAATAACCCATACGTACTGATATCATGATACGATCAGCCATCCGTACTGCCTGGATGAGCCAAGGACTGTCCAGTACATGAAAAATCACCCATACGTACTGCCTGGATGGGCCAAGGACTGTCCAGACTGGTCCATCAGGCCATGACAAATCAACCCATACATATTGATAGGCTGATATGATCAGCCTTAACCGTACTGAATGGAAAGATTTAACTCAACGGACCATGGACTGTCCGGACTGGTCCCATTAGTACATGAAAAATGACTCATATGTACTGAAATGATGATATGATCAGCCTTCCATATGGCCTGGATGGACCAAAGACTGTCCAGACTGGTATTTCAGGCCATGAAAAATATACCCATCCGTACTGATATGCTGATATGATCAGCCTTAACCGTACTGAATGGAAGTATTTAACTCAACGGACCATGGACTGTCCAGACTGGTCCCATCAGTAAATGAAAAATGACCCATAAATATTGATTTGATGATACTATCAGCCATCCGTACTGCCTGGATGGACCAAAGATTAACCAGACTGGTCCATCAGGCCATGAAAAATTGACCCATACGTACTGATAGGCTGATATGATCAGCCTTAACCGTACTGAATGGAAGTATTTAACTCAACGGACCATGGACTGTCCAGACTGGTCCAATCAGTACATAAAAAATCACCCATACTTACTGATAGGCGGGTACTATCAGCCATACGTACTGATAGGCTGATTCGATCAGCCATATGTACTGCCTAGATGGACCAAGGACTGTTCAGACTGGTCCATCAGGCCATGAAAAGTCGACCCATACGTACTGATGAATTATATGATCAGCCTTGTCCGTACTGATTGGAAGGATTTAACCCAACGGACCATGGACTGTCCAGACTGGTCCCATCAGTACATGAAAAATGACCCATACCTACTGATATGATGATACGATCAGCCATCTGTACTGCCTGGATGGACCAAGGACCGTCCACACTTGTCCCATCAGTACATGAAAAATGACCCATATGTACTGATATGATGATACGATCAGCCATCCGTACTGCCTGGATGGACCAAAGACTTTCCAGACTGGTCCATCAGGCCATGAAAAAATGACCCATACGTACTCGTAGGCTGATATGATCAGCCTTAACCGTACTGAATGAAAGTATTTAACTCAACGGACCATGGACTGTCCAGACTGGTCCCATCAGTACATGAAAAATGACCCATACGTACTAATAGGCTAGTACGATCAGCCATACGTACTGATAGGCTGATACGATCAGCTATCCGTACTGCCTGGATGGACCTAGGACTGTCCAGACGGGTCAATCAGGCCATGAAAAGTCAACCCATACGTATTCATAGGCTGATATGATCACCCTTGTCTGTGCTGAAAGGAAGGATTTAACTCAACGGACCATGGACTGTCCAGACTGGTCCTATCATTACATGAAAAATGACCCATACGTATTGATATGATGATATGATCAGCCATCCGTACTGCCTGGAAGGACCAAGGACCGTCCACACATGTCCCATCAGTACATGAAAATAACCCATATGTACTGATATAATGATACGACCAGCCATCCATACTGCCTGGATGGGCCAAGGACTGTCCAGACTAGTCCATCAGGCCATGAAAAATTGACCCATACATATTGATAGGCTGATATGATCAGCCTTGTTCGTATTGAATGGAAGTATTTAAATCAAAGGACCATGGACTGTCCAGAATGGTCCCATCAGTGCATGAAAAATGACCCATAAGTACAGATCTGATGATACGATCAGCCATCCGTACTGCCTGGATGGACCATGGACTGTCAAGACTTGTCCCAACAGTACATGAAAAATGATCCCTATGTACTGATACGATGATATGATCAGCAGTCCATACTGCCTGGATGGACCAAGGACTGTCCAGACTGGTCCATCAGGACATGAAAAATCGACCCATACGTATTGTTAGGCTGATATGATCAGCCTTGTCCGTACTGAATGAAAGGATTTAACTCAACGGACCATGGACTGTCCAGACTGGTCCCATCAGTACATGAAAAATGACCCATACTTACTGATATGATGATATGATCAGCCATCTGTACTGCCGGGATGGACCAAGGAACGTCTACACTTGTCCCATCAGTACATGAAAAATAACCCATACGTACTGATATTATGATACGATCAGCCATCCGTACTGCCTGGATGGGCCAAGGACTGTCTAGACTGGTCCATCAGGCCATGAAAAATTGACCCATACGTATTGATAGGCTGAAATGGTAAGCCTTAACCGTACTGAATGGAATTATTTAACTCAACGGACCATGGACTGTCCCGACTGGTCCCATCAGTACATGAAAAATGACCCATAAGTACTGATATGATGATACGATAAGCCATCCGTTCTGCCTGGATGGACCAAAGACTGTCCAGACTTGTCCCATCAGTACATGAAAAATGATCCCTATGTACTGATACGATGATACGATCAACAATCCGTACTGCCTGGATGGACCAAGGACTGTCCAGACTGGTCCATCAGGACATGAAAAATCGACCCATGCGTACTGTTAGGCTGATATGATCAGCCATACGTACTGATAGGCTGATACGATCAGCCATCCGTACTGCTTGGATGGACCAAGGACTGTCCAGACTGGTCCATCAGGACATGAAAAATAGACCCATACGGACTGATAGGCTGATATGATCAGCCTTGTCCGTACTGAATGGAATGATTTACTCAACGGACCATGGATTGTCTGGACTGGTCCAAACAGTACATGAAAAATGACCCATACGTACTGGTAGGCTGATACAATCAGCCATCCGTACTGCCTGGATGGGCCAAGGACTGTCCAGACTGGTCCATCAGGCCATGAAAAAATGACCCATACGTACTCATAGGCTGATATGATCAGCCTTAACCGAACTGAATGGAAATATTTAACTCAACGGACCATGGACTGTACAGACTGGTCCCATCAGTACATGCAAAATCACCCATACGTATTGCCTGGATGAACCAAGGAATGTCCAGACTGGTCCATCAGGCCATGAAAAATCAACCCATACATATTGATAGGCTGATATGATCAGCCTTAACCGTACTGAATGGAAAGATTTAACTCAACGGACCATGGACTGTCCGGACTGGTCCTATTAGTACATGAAAAATGACTAATATGTACTGATATGATGATAAGATCAGCCATCTGTATCGCCTGGATGGACCAAGGACTGTCCAGACTTGTATTTCAGGCCATGAAAAATTGACCCATCCGTACTGATATGCTGATATGATCAGCCTTAACAGTACTGAATGGAAGTGTTTAACTCAACGGACCATGGACTGTCCAGACTGTTCCCATCAGTAAATGAAAAATGACCCATACATAGTGATTTGATGATACTATCAGCCATCCATACTGCCTGGATGGACCAAGGACTGTCCAGACTGGTCCATCAGGCCATGAGAAATTGACCCATACGTACTGATAGGCTGATATGATCAGCCTTAACCGTACTTAATGGAAGTACTTAACTCAACGGACCATGGACTGTCAAGACTAGTCCAATCAGTACATAAAAAATCACCCATACTTACTGATAGGCTGGTACTATCAGCCATACGTACTGATAGGCTGATTCGATCAGCCATCCGTACTGCCTGGATGGACCAAGGACTGTCCAGACTGGCCCATCAGGCCATGAAAAGTCGACCCATACGTACTGATAAGCTGATATGGTCAGCCTTGTCCGTACTGATTGGAAGGATTTAACCCAACGGACCATGGACTGTCCAGACTGGTCCCATCAGTACATGAAAAATGACCCATACGTACTGATATTATTATACGATCAGCCATCCGTACTGCCTGGATGGACCAAGGACCGTCCACACTTGTCCCATCAGTACATAAAAAATGACCCATATGTACTGATATGATGATACGATCAGCCATCCGTATTGCCTGGATGGGCTAAAGACTGTCCAGACTGGTCCATCAGGCCATGAAAAAATGATCCATATGTACTCATAGGCTGATATGATCAGCCTTAACCGTACTGAATGGAAGTATTTAACTCAACGGACCATGGACTGTCCATACTGGTCCCATCAGTACATGAAAAATCACCCATACGTACTAATAGGCTAGTAAGATCAGCCATACGTACTGATAGGCTGATACGATCAGCCATCCGTACTGCCTGGATGGACCAAGGACTGTCCAGACGGGTCAATCAGGACATGAAAAGTCTACCCATACGTATTCATAGGCTGATATGATCACCCTTGTCTTTACTTAAAGGAAGGATTTAAGTTAACGGACCATGGACTGTCCAGACTGGTCCTATTAGTACATAAAAAATGACCCATACGTATTGATATGATGATATGATCAGCCATCCGTACTGCCTGGATGGACTAAGGACCGTCCACACATGTCCCATCAGTACATGAAAAATAACCCATATGTACTGATATGATGATACGACCAGCCATCCGTACTACCTGGATGGGCCAAGGACTGTCCAGACTAGTCCATCAGGCCATGAAAAATTGACCCATACGTATTGATAGGTGAATATGATCAGCCTTAACCGTACTGTATGGAAGTATTTAACTCAACGGACCATGGACTGTCCAGACTTATCCCATCAGTAAATGAAAAATAACCCATACATATTGATTTGATTATACTATCAGCCATCCGTACTGCCTGGATGGACCAAGGACTGTCCAGACTGGTCCATCAGGCCATGAAAAATTGACCCATACGTACTGATAGACTGATATGGTCAGCCTTAACCGTACTGAATGGCAGTATTTAACTCACGGACCATGGACTGTCCAGAGTGGTCCAATAAGTACATAACAAAATCACCCATACTTACTGATAGGCTGGTCCTATCAGCCATACGTACTGATAGGCTGATTCGATCAGACATCCGTACTGCCTGGATGGACCAAGGACTGTCCAGACTGGTCCATCAGGCCATGAAAAGTCGACCCATACGTACTGATAGGCTGATATGATCAGCCTTGTCCGTACTGATTGGAAGGATTTAACCCAACGGACCATGGACTGTCCAGACTGGTCCCATCAGTACATGAAAAAGCACCCATACGTACTGATATGATGATACGATCAGCCATCCGTACTGCCTGGATGGGCCAAAGACTGTCCAGACTGGTCCATCAGGCGATGAAAAAATGACCCATACGTACTCATAGGCTTATATGATCAGCCTTATCTGTACTGAATGGAAGGACTTAACTCAACGGACCATGGACTGTCCAGACTGGTCCCATCAGTACATGAAAAATGACCCATAAGTACTGATATGATGATAAGATCAGCCATCCGTACTGCCTGGATGGACCAAAGACTGTCCAGACTGGTCCATCAAGACATGAAAAATTGACCCATACGTATTGTTAGGCTGATATGATCAGCCATACGTACTAAATGGTAGGATTTAACTCAACGGACCATGGACTGTCCAGACTGGTCCCATCAGTACATGAAAAGTCACCCATACATACTAATAGGCTTGTACGATCAGCCATACGTACTGATAGGCTAAAACAATCAGCCATCCTTGATGGACCAAGGACTGTCCAGACGGGTCCATCAGGCCATGAAAAGTCGACCTATACGTACTGATAGGCTGATACGATCAGCCATCGGTACTGCCTAGATGTCCCAAGATTTGTCCAGACTGGTCCATCAGACCATGAAAAGTTGACTCATATGTACGGATAGGCTGATATGATCAGCCTTGTCCGTATTGAATGGAAGGATTTAAGTCAACGGACCATGGACTGTCCGGACTGGTCCCATCAGTACATGAAAAATGACCCATACGTACTGATATGATGATACGATCAGCCATCCGTACTGCCTGGATGGACCAAGGACTGTCCACACTTGTCCCATCAGTAGATGAAAAATGACCCATACTTACTGAAATGATGATACGATCAGCCATCTGTACTGTCTGGATGGGCCAAGGACTGTCTGGATGGGCCAAGGACTGTCCAGGCTGGTCCATCAGGCCATGAAAAATTGACCCATACGTATTGATAGGCTGATATGACCAACCTTAACCGTACTGAATGGAAATATTTAACTCAACCGACCATGGACTGTCCAGACTAGTCCCATTAGTACATGAAAATTCACCCATACTTACTCATAGGCTGATACGATCAGCCATACATACTTATAGGCTGATACGATCAGCCATCCGTACTGCTTGGATGGGCCAAGGACTGTCCAGACTGGTCCATCAGGCCATGAAAAAACGACCCATACATACTGATAGGCTGATATGAACAACCTTAACCGTATTGAATGGAAGGATTTAACTCAACGGACCATGGACTGTCAACACTGGTCCCATCAGTACATAAAAAATGACCAATACGTACTGATAGGCTGATACGATCAGCCATCCGTACTGCTTGGAAGGACCAAGGACCGTCCGGACTGGTCCATCAGGCCATGAAAAATCGACCCATACGTACTGATAGGCTGATATGATCAGCCTTATCTGTACTGAATGGAAGGATTTAACTCAACGGACCATGGACTGTCCAGACTGGTCCCATCAGTACATGAAAAATGACCCATAAGTACTGATATGATGATAATATTAGCCATCCGTACTGCCTGTATGGACCAAGGACTGTCCAGACTTGTCCCATCAGTACATAAAAAATGACCCCTATGTACTGATACGATAATACGATCAGCAATCCGTACTGCCTGGATGGACCAAGGACTGTCCAAGCTGGTCCATTAGGACATGAAAAATCGACCCATACGTACTGTTAGGCTGATTTGATCAACCTTAACCGTTCCTGATATAAGTATTAAACTCAACGGACCATGGACTGTCCAGACTGGTCCCATCAGTACATGAAAAATCACCCATACGTACTGATAGGCTGATACGATCAGCCATACATACTGATAGGCTGATAAGATCAGCCATCCATACTGCTTGGATGGACCAAGGACTGTCCAGTCTTGTCATGTCCCTGAATCTGGATAACGCCTACGGGCACAGCCATGGTACAAGGAGACGCACCAGTCAGGTCACATGACCTAAGGACAAGCGTATCATGGCTGGAACGGATGGTTAAGGGCCTCAGTAGGCTGAGACTTAACCAGAATAGAAGGAAGGCAAGGGAGGAAAAGTTGGAGGAGTTCTAAGGCAGTTGGACAAGGTATGGATCTAGTTCAGCCAGCTAGATCAAGCTCGGGGCAGTTCGGTGCAGCTCCCACTCGACCAGGTCAGCTACAGCAGCTGGACCACTAGACCAAGTCAGTTCTGGTAGCTGGACCACTAGCTCATTTAGCTGGGGCAGCTAGCAACCAGATCACCTCAGCTGGGTGAAGGGTTTGGGTCTTAGTCAAGGGACCCGGGTCAGGGGCGGTTATGGTGCCGACCTGGGTGGCCAAGGGTGGTCCGACTAGTTGGGGTCTTGGAAAAGTTGTCTGAGCAGTGGACAGGACCCTGGAGCAGGCAATTGAACAGGATAAGGGAGAGAAGGGGCGGTTGGAGGCAGTTGGGGCGAAGGGGTGCGAATGGTGCAAGTTGCACCTATTCGGCCAACAAGTCATGCCTGTTCGCCCAGGCAGTTGGGGGTCGGTTCTGGCCTTTAAATACAGACCCTAGGGGTCCAGAATTGACACAATTTTCCCTAAGGAAAGCTCTGCCAAAATCGTGACAGAGAGAAAGAAAGCAAGAGAGAGAGAGAGAGATCAAGGCTTGGCTGTGTGTGTTGGTGATTGATTCCGATCAGGAGTTGGCTGGTGTAGAGTGGAGATCGATTGAGGATGGGAACCAGAGGCAATGATAAAGATTTGGAGAGGGGCCTTGAGCACTCCAGAGCGCACGCCCAAGGTGAGTGGGATGGACCGATCCATCCTGCCATGGCCGCGGCATGATCCTGTGTGGCTGTGGTTGGTTTGGTGGTTCCAGACCCATTTCTTCCCATTTTCTTATTTGATTTCCTTCCCTTCTTTTATATTCTTTATATGGATGGCGAGTTCATCCTAGTGTGACTGGACCAAGGCTTTGGCCGGTCCAGGAACATAGTCCTTGGCCTTAGGCTGGACTGGTCTTGGTTGGGTTCTGTATGCTCCGGTGGGATTCATTGAATTCCGACCATGTATTCCTCTTAGTGGGGATTTATCATGAATTATCGTGGGTTTTATTAGGTTTTACCTAATTGATTCATGGATGGTCAGTTATGGCCAATTTGGCCTGTTGTGGCCGAGATCAATAGGATCGAGGCCGGTTCTTTGGTTCATTTGATCAGCCATCCGTAATGACAGGAAGGACCAAGGACTGTCCAGACAGGTCCATCAGGTCATTAAAAATCGACCCATACGTACTGATAGGCTGATATGAACAGCCTTAACCGTACTGAATGGAAGGATTTAACTCAACGGACCATGGACTGTCCAGACTGGTCCCATTAGTACTTGAAAAATGACCATCACATACTGATAAGCTGATACGATCAGCCATCTGTACTTCCTGGATGGACCAAGGACTGTTCAGATTGTTCAATCAGGCCATGAAAAATCGACCCACACGTATTCATTAGCTGATATGATTAGCCTTATATGTACTGAATGGAAGGATTTAACTCAACGGACCATGGACTGTCAAGGCTGGTCCCATCAGTACATGAGAAATGACCCATAAATACTGATATGATGATACGATCAGCCATACGTACTACCTGGATGGACCAAGGACTGTCCAGACTTGTCCCATCA
>MU106888.1:5567-26184 GCA_012274485.2 Sinapis alba | reverse complement strand
TGTCGAGTCGGTCTAATCATTTGCTTGGCAATAACTGAGTTCATTGTATTGTATGATCGCTAGGTTGATAGAAATGCATAAGAATGTGATGTCTTGAAATGTTAAGTTGCTTTGATTGATTGTAGTGGCTAGCCAGCCTTCTTTCCCTCATCGAGTAGTGGAGAGTGTCATGCGGGGAGACTGGTCTAGAGCCACTTCACTGAGTATTTCCATACTCACTCCCTCCTTTTCCATTTCCCTGTGCGCAGGACTGTAAGTAGAAGTATAAGGATATGGATATGGGTTGGTTTTCAAAGGAACAGTGCGTCCGTCGACTCCTGGGACCAGTATGTGGACACGTTGGGTGTCTAAATTGAGTAGACGCGTGTCCATGACTCTCGTTCGATAACTCCGGTCGGACGCCGGGGGAGCGGGATGTTACAACTGCCCTGGCCGAATGGGTGCCATATGGTAGGCTAAGGGACACCTCTTGCTCCCTTTGCACCCCATCGACCATAACTGCCTCCCTTGCCTTCCCTTGGCCAGTAACTGTCCCCTGGCAGATCCCCCACGTGACTTGACCCAATCCCCAGCCCCTGGACCTAGCATATGGACCACCTGATCCATTTCCCCAATGGCCGGACCACACGGACCATCCACCTGACCCGACCACAGCCCGGACTGGTCCAACTGCCCAGGACCCTAACACTACTCCCAGCTGAGATGAGCTGACTGCTAGCTGCCTCAGCTGGGTGAGCTAGTCCACCAGCTACAGTGAGCTGACTTACACTGTGTGAGCTACCGCCAAGCTCGACCTAGATGATTGAGCTTCATCCGGACCTTGTCCAGCTACCGGATTACGTGTCCAGCTCCCTTCAGCTTACCTCCTCCTTGTTTTGGTTAAGTCTCAGCTTCCTGAATCCATTGACCTTACTTCAAGGCCATGACCCACTTGTGTTTAGGTCACATGACCTGATTAGTGAGTCTCCTATCCCCATGGATGATCCTAACGATCATCTCCCGGATCGGGGACATGACAGAAATAATCAGCCTTATCCAAACTGAATAGAAAGATTAAACACAACGGACCATGGACTGTCCAGACTGGTCCCATCAGTACATGAAAAATGACCCATACGTACTGATAGGCTGATAGCATCAGCCATCCGTATTGACTGGAAGGACCAAGGACTGTCCAGACTGATCCATCAGGCCATGAAAAATTGACCCATACGTACTGATAAGCTGATATGATCAGCCTTAACCGTACTGAATGGAAAGATTTAACTCAAAGGACCATGTGTTTTCCGGACTGGTCCAAACATTACATGAAAAAGACCCATATGTACAAATAGGCTGATACTATCAGCCATCCTTACTTCCCGGAAAGACCAAGGGCTGTCCAGACTGGTCCATCAGGCCATTAAAAATCGACCCATATGTACTGATAGGCTGAAATGACCAGCCTTATCCAAACTGAATGGAAGGATTTAACTCAACGGACCATGGAATGTCCAGAATGGTCCCATCAGTACATGAAAAATGACCCATACGTACTGATAGGTTGATACCATCAGCCATCCGTACTGATTGGAAAGACTAAGGACTGTCCAGACTGGTCCATCAGGCCATGAAAAATCGACCCATACATACTGATTGGCTGATATGATCAGCCTTAACTGTACTAAATGGAAGGATTTAACTCAACAGGACATGGACTGTCCAGACTGGTCCCATCAGTACATGAAAAATGACCCATACATACTGATAGGCTGATACCATCAGCCATCCTTACTGCCTGGAAAGACCAGGGACTGTCCAGTCTGGTCCATCAGGCCATCAAAAGTCGACCCATACGTTCTGATAAGCTGAAATGACAAGACTTATCCAAACTGAATGGAAGGATTTAACTTAACGGACAATGGACTGTACAGACTGGTCCCATCAGTACATGAAAAATGACCCATACGTACCGAAAGGCGGATACCATCAGCCATCCGTACTGCCTGGAAGGACCCAGGGCTGTCCAGACTTGTCCATTAGGCAATGAAATATCAACCCATACGTACTGATAGGCTTATATGATCAGCCTTATCCGTATTGAATGGAAGGATATTACTCAATGGATTATGGACTCTGCAAAGTAGTCCCATAAGTACATGAAAAATTACCCATATGTACTGATAGGCTGATACGATAATCCATCCGTACTCTCTGGAAGGACCAAGGACTGCCTAGACTGGTCCATAAGGCCATGAAAAATCAACCGATACGTACTGATAGGCTGAAATAATCAGCCTTATCCAAACTAAATAGAAGGACTTAACTCAACGAACCATGGATTGTCTAGACTGGTCCCATCAGTACATGAAACTGACCCATACGTACTGATAGGCTGATAGCATCAGCCATCCGTACAGCCTAGAAGGACCAAGGACTGTCCAGACTTGTCCATCAGGCCATGAAAAATCGACCCATACATACTGATAGGCTGATATGATCAGCCTTAACCGTACTGAATGGAAGGATTAAACTAAACGGACGATGGATTGTCCGGACTGGTCCCATCAGTACATGAAAAAGACCCATACGTACTGATAGGGTGATACGATCAGCCATCCGTAAAGCCTAGAAGGACCAAGGACTGTCCAAACCTGTCCATCAGGCCATGAAAAATCGATCCATACATACTGATAGGCTGATATGATCAGCCTTAACCGTACTGAATGGAAGTATTTAACTCAACAAACCATGGACTTTCCAGACTGGTCCCATCAGTACATGAAAAAGACCCTTACGTTTTGATAGGCTGGTAAGATAATCCATCCGTACTGTCTGGAAGGACCAAGGACTGTCCAGACTGGTCCTATTAGTACATTAAAATGACCCATACGTACTGATTGGCTTATATGATCAGCCTTATCCGTATTGAATTGAAGGATATTACCCAACGGATTATGGACTCTCCAATGTAGTCCCATAAGTACATGAAAAATTACCCATACGTGCTTATAGGCTGATACGATAATCCATCCGTACTCTCTAGAAGGACCAAGGACTGTCCAGACTAGTCCATCAGGCCATGAAAAATTGACCGATACGTATTGATAGGCTGAAATGATCAGCCTTATCCAAACTGAATAGAAGGATTTAACACAACGGACCATGGACTGTCCAGACTGATCCCATCAGTACATGAAAAATGACCCATACGTACAGATAGGCTGATAGCATCAGCCATCCGTACTGCCTGGAAGGACCAAGGACTGTCCAGACTGATCCATCAGGCCATGCAAAATCGACCCATACGTACTGATAGGCTGATTTGATCAGCCTTAACCGTACTGAATGGAAAGATTTAACTCAAAGGAGCATGGGTTTTCCGGACTGGTCCAAACAGTACATGAAAAAGACCCATATGTACAAATAGGCTGATACAATCAGCCATCCTTACTTCCCGGAAAGACCAAGGACTGTCCAGACTGGTCCATCAGGCCATTAAAAATCGACCCATATGTACTGATAGGCTGAAATGACCAGCCTTATCCAAACTGAATAGAAGGATTTAACTCAACGGACCATGGACTGTCCAGAATGGTCCCATCAGTACAAGAAAAATGACCCATACGTACTGATAGGCTGATTCCATCAGCCATCCGAACTGATTGGAAAGACCAAGAACTGTCCAGACTAGTCCATCAGGCCATGAAAAATCGACCCATACGTACTGATAGGCTGATATGATCAGTCTTAACCATACTGAATGGAAGGATTTAACTCAACAGACCATGAACTGCCCGGACTGGTCCCATCAGTACATGAAAAAATGACCCATACATACTGATAGGCTGATACCATCAGCCATCCTTACTACCTGGAAAGACCAAGGACTGTCCAGACTGGTCCATCAGGCCATTAAAAATCAACCCATACATACTGAATAGGCTTCTATGATCAGCCTTATCCGTATTGAATGGAAGGATGTTACTCAATGGATTAGGGACTCTCTGAAGTAGTCCCATAAGTACATGAAAAATTACCCATACGTACTGATAGGCTGATACGATAATCCATCCGTACTCTCTGAAAGGACCAAGGACTTTACAGACTGGTCCATCAGGCTATGAAAAATCGACCTATACGTACAGATAGGCTGAAATGATCTGCCTTATCCAAACTGAATAGAAGGATTTAACTCAACGGACCATGGACTGTCAAGACTGGTCCCATCAGTACATGAAAATGAGCCATACGTAATGATAGGCTGATAGCATCAGCCATCCGTACTGCCTAGAAGGACCAAGGACTGTCCAGACTTGTCCATCAGGCCATGAAAAATCGACCCATACATGCTGATAGGCTGATATGATCAGCCTTAACCGTACTGAATGGAAGGATTTAACTGAACGGACGATGGACTGTCCGGACTGGTCCCATCAGTACATGAAAAATGACCCATACATACTGATAGGCTGATACCATCAGCCATCCTTACTGCCTGGAAAGACCAAGGACTGTCCAGACTGGTCCATCAGGCCATTAAAAATCGTCCCGTACGTTCTGATAAGCTGAAATGACAAGACTTATCCAAACTGAATGGAAGGATTTAACTCAACGGATGATGGACTGTATAGACTGGTCCCATCAGTACATGAAAAATGACCCATACGTACTGATAGGCTGATACCATCAGCCATCCGTACTGCCTGGAAGGACCAAGGGCTGTCCAGACTTGTCCATCAGGCCATGAAAAATCAACCCATACATACTGATAGGCTTATATGATCAGCCTTATCCGTATTGAATGGAAGGATATTACTCAATGGATTATGGACTCTCCGAAGTAGTCCCATAAGTACATGAAAAATTACCCATATGTACTGATAGGCTGATACGATAATACATCCGTACTCTCTGGAAGGACCAAGGACTGTCCAGACTGGTCCATAAGGCCATAAAAAATCGACCGATACGTACTAATAGGCTGAAATGATCAGCCTTATCCAAATTGAATAGAAGGACTTAACTCAACGAACCATGGATTCTCTAGAATTGTCCCATCAGTACATGAAACTGACCCATACGTCCTGATAGGCTGATAGCATCAGCCATCCGTACTGCCTAGAAGGACCAAGGACTGTCTAGACTTGTCCATCAGGCCATGAAAAATTGACCCATACATATTGATAGGCTGATATGATCAGCCTTAGCTGTACTGAATGGAAGGATTTAACTAAACGAACGATGGACTGTCCGGACTGGTCCATTCAGTACATGAAAAATGACCCATACGTACTGAGAGGCTGATACGATCAGCCATCTGTTCTGCCTAGAAGGACCAAGGACTGTCCAGACCTGTCCATCAGGCCATGAAAAATCGACCCATACATACTGGTAGGCTGATATGATCCGCCTTAACCGTACTGAATGGAAGGATTAAACTTACCGAACCATGGACTGTCCAAACTTGACCCATCAGTACATGAAAAAGACCCATACGTACTGATAGGCTGATACGATAATCCAACCGTACTGTCTGGAAGGACCAAGGACTGTCCAGACTGATCCCATCAGTACATGAATAATGACCCATACGTACTGATATGCTTATATGATCAACCTTATCCATATTGAATGGAAGGATATTACGCAACTGATTATGGCCTCTCCAAAGTAGTACCATAAGTACATGAAATATTACCCATACATACTGATACGCTGATACGATAGAAAGATTTAACACAACGGACCATGGACTGACCATGGACTGCCCAGACTGGTCCTATCAGTACATGAAAAATGACCCATACGTACTGATAGGCTGATAGCATCAGCCATCCGTACTGACTGGAAGGACCAAGGACTGTCCTGACTGATCCATCAGGCCATGAAAAATCGACCCAGACGTACTGATAGGCCGATATGCTCAGCCTTAACCGTACTGAATGGAAAGATTTAACTCAAAGGACCATGTGTTTTCCGGACTGGTCCAAACATTACATGAAAAAGACCCATATGTACAAATAGGCTGATACAATCAGCCATCCTTACTCCCCAGAAAGACCAAGGACTGTTCAGACTTGTCCATCAGGCCATGAAAAATCGACCCATACATACTGATAGGCTGATATGATCAGCCTTAACCGTACTGAATGGAATGATTTAACTGAACGGACGATGGACTGTCTGGACTGGTCCATTCAGTGCATGAAAAATGAACCATGCGTACTGATAGGCTGATACGATCAGCAATCCGTACTGCCTAGAAGGACCAAGGACAGTCCAGACCTGTCCATCAGGCCATGAAAAATCGATCCATACATACTGATAGGCTGATATGATCAGCCTTAACCGTACTGAATGGAAGGATTTAACTTACCGAACCATGGACTCTCCAGACTGGTCCCATCAGTACATGAAAAAGACCCATACGTACTGATAGGCTGATACGATAATCCATCCGTACTGTCTAGAAGGACCAGGGACTGTCCAGACTGGTCCCATCAGTACATGAAAAATGACCTATACGTACTGATATGCTTATATGATCAGCCGTATCCGTATTGAATGGAAGGATATTACGCAACGGATTATGGACTCTCCAAAGTAGTCCAATAAGTACATGAAAAATTACCCATACATACTGATAGGTTGATACGATTATCCATCCGTACTCTCTGGAAGGACCAAGGACTGTCCAGACTAGTCCATCAGGGCATCAAAAATAGACCGATACGTACTGATAGGCTGAAATGATCAGCCTTATCCAAACTGAATGGAAGGATTTAACTCAACGGACCATGGACTGTCCAGAATGGTCCCATCAGTACATAAAAAATGACCCATACGTACTGATAGGCTGATACCATCAGCCATCCGTACTGCCTGGAAGGACCAAGGGCTGTCCAGACTTGTCCATCAGGCAATGAAAAATCAACCTATACGTACTGATAGGCTTATATGATCAGCCTTATCCGTATTGAATGGAAGGATATTACTCAATGGATTATGGACTCTCCGAAGTAGTCCCATAAGTACATGAAAAATTACCAATATGTACTGATAGGCTGATACGATAATCCATCCGTACTCTCTGGAAGGACCAAGGACTGTCCAGACTGGTCAATAAGGCCATGAAAAATTGACCGATACGTACTAATAGGCTGAAATGATCAGCCTTATCCAAACTGAATAGAAGGACTTAACTCAACGAACCATGGATTCTCTAGAATGGTCCCATCAGTACAGGAAACTGACCCATACGTCCTGATAGGCTGATAGCATCAGCCATCCGTACTGCCTAGAAGGACCAAGGACTGTCCAAACTTGTCCATCAAGCCATGAAAAATCGACCCATACATACTGATAGGCTGATATGATCAGCCTTAACCGTACTGAATGGAAGGATTTAACTGAACAGACGATGGATTGTCCGGACTGGTCCCATCAGTACATGAAAAAAGACCCATACGTAGTGATAGGCTGATACGATCAGCCATCCGTACTGCCTAGAAGGACCAAGGACTGTCCAGACCTATCCATCAAGCCATTAAAAATCAACCCATACATATTGATAGGCTTATATGATCAGCCTTATCCGTATTGAATGGAAGGATGTTACTCAATGGATTAGGGACTCTCCGAAGTAGTCCCATAAGTACATGAAAAATTACCCATACGTACTGATAGGCTGATATGATCAGTCTTAACCATACTGAATGGAAGGATTTAACTCAACAGACAATGAACTGCCCGGACTGGTCCCATCAGTACATGAAAAATGACCCATACATACTGATAGGCTGATACAATCAGCCATCCTTACTACCTGGAAAGACCAAGGACTGTCCAGACTGGTCCACCAGGCCATTAAAAATCAACCCATACATACTGATAGGCTTATATGATCAGCCTTATCCGTATTGAATGGAAGGATGTTACTCAATGGATTAGGGACTCTCTGAAGTAGTCCCATAAGTACATGAAAAATTACCCATACGTACTGATAGGCTGATACGATAATCCATCCGTACTCTCTGAAAGGACCAAGGACTGTCCAGACTGGTCCATCAGGCCATGAAAAATCGACCTATACGTACTGATAGGCTGAAATGATCTGCCTTATCCACACTGAATAGAAGGATTTAACTCAACGGACCATGGACTGTCCAGACTGGTCCCATCAGTACATGAAAATGACCCATACTTACTGATAGGCTGATAGCATCAGCCATCCGTACTGCCTAGAAGGACCAAGGACTGTCCAGACTTGTCCATCAGGCCATGAAAAATCGACCCATACATGCTGATAGGCTGATATGATCAGCCTTAACCGTACTGAATGGAAGGATTTAACTGAACGGACGATGGACTGTCCGGACTGGTCCCATCAGTACATGAAAAATGACCCAGACATACTGATAGGCTGATATCATCAGCCATCCTTACTGCCTGGAAAGACCAAGGACTGTCCAGACTGGTCCATCATTCCATTAAAATCGACCCGTACGTTCTGATAAGCTGAAATGACAAGACTTATCCAAACTGAATGGAAGGATTTAACTCAACGGACCATGGACTGTATAGACTGGTCCCATCAGTACATGAAAAATGACCCATACGTACTGATAGGCTGATACCATCAGCCATCCGTACTGCCTGGAAGGACCAAGGGCTGTCCAGACTTGTCCATCAGGCCATGAAAAATCAACCCATACATACTGATAGGCTTATATGATCAGCCTTATCTGTATTGAATGGAAGGATATTACTCAATGGATTATGGACTCTCCGAAGTAGTCCCATAAGTACATGAAAAATTACCCATATGTACTGATAGGCTGATACGATAATCCATCCGTACTCTCTGGAAGGACCAAGGACTGTCCAGACTGGTCCATAAGGCCATGAAAAATCGACCGATACGTACTAATAGGCTGAAATGACCAGCCTTATCCAAATTGAATAGAAGGATATAACTCAACGAACCATGGATTCTCTAGAATTGTCCCATCAGTACATGAAACTGACCCATACGTCCTGATAGGCTGATAGCATCAGCCATCCGTACTGCCTAGAAGGACCAAGGACTGTCTAGACTTGTCCATCAGGCCATGAAAAATCGACCCATACATACTGATAGGCTGATATGATCAGCCTTAACCGTACTGAATGGAAGGATTTAAATGAACGGACGATGGATTGTCTGGACTGGTAATTGAATGGAAGGATTTTACTCAATGGATTAGGGACTCTCCGAAGTAGTCCCATAAGTACATGAAAAATTACCCATACGTACTGATAGGCGGATCGATAATCCATATGTACTCTCTGAAAGGACCAAGGACTGTCCAGACTGGTCCATCAGGCCATGAAAAATCGACCTATACGTACTGAAAGGCTAAAATGATCTTCCTTATCCAAACTGAATAGAATGATTTAACTCAACGGACCATGGACTGTCCAGACTGGTCCCATCAGTACATGAAAAATGGCCCATACGTACTGATAGGCTGATAGCATCAGCCATCCATACTGCCTAGAAGGACCAAGGACTGTCCAGACTTGTCCATCAGGCCATGAAAAATCGACCCATACATGCTGATAGGCTGATATGATCAGCCTTAACCGTACTGAATGGAAGGATTTAACTTAACGGACAATTGACTGTCCGGACTGGTCCCATCAGTACATGAAAAAAGACCCATACATGCTGATAGGCTGATACCATCAGCCATTCGTACTGCCTGGAAGGACCAAGGACTATCCAGACTTGTCCATCAGGCCATGAAAAATCAACCCATACATATTGATAGGCTGATATGATCAGCCTTAACTGTACTGAATGGAAGGATTTAACTAAACGAACGATGGACTGTCCGGACTGGTCCATTCAGTACATGAAAAATGACCCATACGTACTGATAGGCTGATACGANCCATACATATTGATAGGCTGATATGATCAGCCTTAACTGTACTGAATGGAAGGATTTAACTAAACGAACGATGGACTGTCCGGACTGGTCCATTCAGTACATGAAAAATGACCCATACGTACTGATAGGCTGATACGATCAGCCATCTGTTCTGCCTAGAAGGACCAAGGACTGTCCAGACCTGTCCATCAGGCCATGAATAATCGACCCATACATACTGGTAGGCTGATATGATCAGCCTTAACCGTACTGAATGGAAGGATTTAACTTACCGAACCATGGACTGTCCAGACTTGTCCCATCAGTACATGAAAAAGACCCATACGTACTGATAGGCTGATACGATAATCCAACCGTACTGTCTGGAAGGACCAAGGACTGTCCAGACTGGTCCCATCAGTACGTGAATAATGACCCATACGTACTGATATGCTTATATGATCAACCTTATCCATATTGAATGGAAGGATATTATGCAACAGATTATGGACTCTCCAAAGTAGTCCCATAAGTACATGAAATATTACCCATACATACTGGTAGGCTGATACGATAATCCATCAGTACTCTCTGGAAGGACCAAGGACTGTCCAGACTAGTCCATCAGGGCATCAAAAATCGACCGATACGTATTGATAGGCTGAAATGATCAGCCTTATCCAAACTGAATAGAAAGATTTAACACAACGGACCATGGACTGTCCAGACTGGTCCCGTCAGTACATGAAAAATGACCCATACGTACTGATAGGCTGATAGCATCAGCCATCCGTCTTGACTGGAAGGACCAAGGACTGTCCAGATTGATCCATCAGGCCATGAAAAATCGACCCATACGTACTGATAGGCTGATATGATCAGCCTTAACCGTACTGAATGGAAAGATTTAACTCAAAGGACCATGTGTTTTCCGGACTGGTCCAAACATTACATGAAAAAGACCCATATGTACAAATAGGCTGATACAATCCAAAGTAGTCCCATAAGTACATGAAATATTACCCATACATACTGATAGGCTTATATGATCAGCCTTATCCGTATTGAATGGAAGGATATTACCCAACGAATTATGGACTCTCCAAAGTAGTCCCATAAGTACATGAAAAATTACCCATACGTGCTTATAGGTTGATACGATAATTCCTCCGTACTCTCTGGAAGGACCAAGGACTGTCCAGACTGGTCCATCAGGCCATGAAAAATCGACTGATACGTACTAATAGGCTGAAATGATCAGCCTTATCCAAACTGAATAGAAGGATTTAACACAACGGACCATGGAATGTTAAGACTGGTCCCATCAGTACATGAAAAATGACCCATGCGTACAGATAGGCTGATACCATCAGTCATTCGTACTGCCTGGAAAGACCAAGGACTGTCCAGACTGGTCCATCAGGACATGAAAAATCGACCCATACGTACTGATAGGCTGATATGATCAGCCTTAACCGTACTGAATGGCAAGATTTAACTCAAAGGACCATGCACTTTCCGGACTGGTCTAAACAGTACATTAAAAAGACCCATATGTACAGAGAGGCTGATACAATCACCCATCCTTACTTCCCGGAAAGACCAAGGACTGTTCAGACTTGTCCATCAGGCCATGAAAAATTGACCCATACATACTGATAGGCTGATATGATCAGCCTTAACCGTACTGAATGAGAGGATTTAACTGAACGGACGATGGACTATCAGGACTGGTCCATTCAGTAAATGAAAAATGAACCATTTGTACTGATTGGCTGATACGATCAGCCATCCTTACTGCCTAGAAGGACAAAGGACAGTCCAGACTTGTCCATCAGGCCATGAAAAATCGACCCATACATACTGATAGGCTGATATGATCAGCCTTAACCGTACTGAATGGAAGGATTTAACTGAACAGACTAATGACTGTCCGGACTGGTCCATTCAGTACATGAAAAATGACCCATATTTACAGATAGGCTGATACAATCAGCCATCCTTACTTCCCGGAAAGACCAAGGACTGTCCAAACTGGTCCATCAGGCTATTAAAAATCGACCCATATGTACTGATAGGCTGAAATGACCAGCCTTATCCAAACTGAATGGATGGATTTAACTCAACGGACCATGGACTGTCCAGACTTGTCCCATCAGTACATGAAAAATGACCCATACGTACTGATAGGCTGATAGCATCATCCATCCGTACTGCCTGGAAGGACCAAGGACTGTCCAGACTGATCCATCAGGCTATGAAAATTTGACCCATACGTACTGATAGGCTGATATGATCAGCCTTAACCGTACTGAATGAAAGGATTTAACAGAACGGACGATGGACTGTCCAGACTGGTCTATTCAGTACATGAAAAATGACCCATACGTACTGATAGGCTGATACGATCAGCCATCCGTACTGCCTTGAAGGACCAAGGACTGTCCAGACTTGTCCTTCATGCCATGAAAAATCGACCCATACATACTAATAGGCTGATATGATCAACCTAAACCGTACTGAATGTAAGGATTTAACTCAACGAACCATGGACTGTCCAGACTGGTCCCATCCGTACATGAAAAAGACCCATACTTACTGATAGACTAATACGATAATCCATCTGTATTGTCTGGAAGGACTAAGGACTGTCCAAACTGGTCCCATCAGTACATGAAAAATGACTCATACGTACTGATAGGATTATGTGATCAGCCTTATCCATATTGAATGGAAGGATATTACTCAACGGATTATGGACTCTCCGAAGTAGTCCCAAAAGTACATGAAAAATGACCCATACATACTGATACGCTGATACGATAATCCATCCATACTCTCTGGAAGGACCAAGGACTGTCCAGACTGGTCCATCAGGCCATGAAAAATCGACCGATATGTACTGATAGGCTGAAATGATCATCCTTATCCAAACTAAATGGAAGGATTTATCTCAACGAACAATGGACTGTCCAGACTGGTCCCAGCAGTACATAAAAAATGACTCATACGTAGTGATAGGCTGATAGCATCAGCCATCTGTACTGCCTGGAAGGACCAAGGACTGTCCAGACTGATCCATCAGGCCATGAAAAATCAACCCATATGTACTGATAGGCTGATATGATCAGCCTTAACCGTACTGAATGGAATGATTTAACTCAAAGGACCATGGACTTTCCGGACTGGTCCAAACAGTACATGAAAAAGACCCATATGTACAGATAGGCTGATACAATCAGCCATCCTTACTGCCCCGAAACACCAAGGACTGTCCAGACAGGTCGATCAGGCCATTAAAATCGACCCATACGTACTGATAGGCTGAAATGACCAGCCTTATCCAAACTGAATGGAAGGATTTAACTCAACGGACCATGGACTGTCCAGACTGGTCCCATCAGTACATGAAAAATGACTCATACGTACTGATAGGCTGATACCATCAGTCATTCGTACTGCCTGGAAAGACCAAGGACTGTCCAGACTGGTCCATTAGGACATGAAAAATCGACCCATACGTACTGATAGGCTGATATGATCAGCGTTAACTGTACTGAATGGAAGGATTTAACTCAACGGACCATGGACTGTCCGGACTGATTCCATCAGTACATGAAAAATGACCTATACTTACTGATAGGCTGATATGATCAGCCATCCTTACTGCCTGGAAAGACCAAGGACTGTCCAGACTGGTCCATCAGGTCATTAAAAATTGACCCATACGTACTGATAGGCTGAAATGACCAGCCTTATCCAAACGGAATAAAATGATTTAACTCAACGGACCATGGACTGTCCAGACTGGTCCCATCAGTACATGAAAAATGACCCATAATTACTGATAGGCTTATACCATCAGCCATCCGTACTGCCTGGAAGGACTAAGGACTGTCCAAACTTGTCTATCAGGCCATGAAAAATCGATCCATACATACTGATAGCCTGGTATGATCAGCCTTAACCGTACTGAATGGAAGGATTTAACTGAACGGACGATGGACTGTTCAGACTGGTCCATTCAGTACATGAAAATGACCCATACGTACTGATAGGCTGATACGATCATCCATCTGTACTGCCTAGAAGGACCAAGGACTGTCAAGACAGGTCCATCATGCCATGAAAAATCGACCGATACGTACTGATAGGCTGAAATGATCAGCCTTATCCAAACTGAATAGAAGGATTTAACTCAACGGACCATGGACTGTCCAGACCGGTCCCATCAGTACATGAAAAATGACCCATACGTACTGATAGGCTGATAGCATCAGCCATCCGTACTGCCTGGAAGGACCAAGGACTGTCCAGACTGATCCATCAGGCCATGAAAAATCGACCCATACGTACTGATAGGCTGATATGATCTGCCTTAACAGTACTGAATGGAAAAATTTAACTCAAAGGACCATGGACTTTCCGGACTGGTCCAAACAGTACATAAAAAAGTCCCATATGTACAAATAGGCTGATACAACCAGCCATCCTTACTTCCCGGAAAGACCAAGGACTGTCCAGACTGGTCCATCAGGCCATTAAAAATCGACCCATATGTACTGATAGACTGGTCCCATCAGTACATGAAAAATGACCCATACGTACAGATAGGTTGATACCATCAGCCATCCATACTGCCTGGAAGGACCAAGGACTGTCCAGACTGGTTTATGATGCCATGAAAAATCGACCGATACGTACTGATAGGCTGAAATGATCAGCCTTTTCCAAACTTAATAGAAGGATTTATCTCAACGGACCATGGACTGTCCAGACTGGTCCCATCAGTACATGAAAAATGACCCATACGTACTGATAGGCTGATACCATCAGTCATTCGTACTGCCTGGAAAGACCAAGGACTATCCAGACTGGTCCATCAGGACATGAAAAATCGACCCATACGTACTGATAGGCTGATATGATCAGCGTTAACTGTACTAAATGGAAGGATTTAACTCAACGGACCATGGACTGTCCGGACTGATCCCATCAGTACATGAAAAATGACCCATACTTACTGATAGGCTGATACGATCAGCCATCCTTACTGCCTAGAAACCAAGGACTGTCCAGACTGGTCCATCACGCCATTAAAAATTGACCCATACGTACTGATAGGCTGAAATGACCAGCCTTATCCAAACTGAATAGAAGGATTTAACTCAACGGACCATGGACTGTCCAGACTGGTCCCATCAGTACATGAAAAAGACCCATACGTACTGATAGGCTTATACCATCAGCCATACGTACTGCCTGGAAGGACCAAGGATTGTCCAAACTTGTCCATCAGGCAATGAAACATCGACGCATACATACTGATTGCCTGGTATGATCAGCCTTAACCGTACTGAATGGAAGGATTTAACTGAACGGACGATGGACTGTTCGGACTGGTCCATTCAGTACATGAAAATGACCCATACGTACTGATAGGCTGATACGATCAGCCATCCGTACTGCCTAGAAGGACCAAGGACTGTCCAGACCTTTCCATCAGGCCATTAAAAATCGACCCATACATATTGATAGGCTGATATGATCAGCCTAAACCGTACTGAATGGAAGGATTTAGCTCAACGAACCATGGACTGTCCAGACTGGTCCCATCAGTACATGAAAAAGACCCATACGTACTGATAGACTAATACGATAATCCATTTGTATTGTCTGGAAGGACTAAGGACTGTCCAACTGGTCCCATCAGTACATGAAAAATGACTCATACATACTGATAGGATTATATGATCAGCCTTATCCGTATTGAATGGAAGGATATTACTCAACGGATTATGGACTCTCCGAAGTAGTCCCAAAAGTACATGAAAAATGACCCATACATACTGATACGCTGATACGATAATCCATCCGTACTCTCTGGAAGGACCATTGACTGTCCAGACTGGTCCCATCAGTACATGAAAAATGACCTATACATACTGATAGGCTGATAGCATCAGCCATCCGTACTGCCTGGAAGGACCAAGGACTGTCCAGACTGATCCATGGACTGTCCGGACTGGTCAACCTTAACCGTACTGAATAAAAGAATTTAACTAAACAGACCATGGACTGTCGGGACTGGTCCCATCAGTATCTGAAAAAATGACTCATATGTGCTGATATGATGATACGATTAGCCATCCGTACTTCCTGGATGGACCAAGGACTGTCAAAACTGGTCCATCAAGCCATGAAAAATCGACCCATAGTACTGATAGGCCGATATGATTAGCCTTAACCGTACTGAATGGAATTATTTAACTCAACGGACCATGGACTATCCAGACTGGTCGCATCAGTACATGAAAAATGACCCATACGTACTGATAGGCTGATACGATCAGACATTCATGCTGCCTGGATGGACCAAGGACTGTCAATACTGGTTCATCAGGCCATGAAAGGTCGACCCATACATACTGATAGGCTGAAAAGATTAGCCTTATCCAAACTGAATGGAAGGAATTAACTCAACACACCATGGACTGTCCGGACTGGTCCCATCAATACTTGAAAAAACACCCATACGTACTGATAGACTGATACGATCAGCCATCCGTACTGCCTTGAAGGTCTAAGGTCTGCCCAGACTGGTCCAACAGGCAATGAAAAATCGACCCATATGTACTTATAGGCTTATATGATCAGCCTTATCCGTACTGAATGGAAGGATTTAAGTAAACAGACCATGGACTGTCCAGACTGGTCCCATTAGTACATTAAAAATGACCCATACGTACTGATAGGCTGATATGATCAGCCATCCGTACTGCCTAAATGGACCAAGGAATGTCCAGACTGGGCCATCGGGCCATGGAAAATCGACCAATACGTATTGATAGGCTGATATGATAAGCCTTAACCGTACTGAATGGAAGGATATAACTCAATGGACCATGGACTGTCTGGACTGGTCCCATCAGTACATGAAAAATGACTCATACGTGCTGATATGATGATACGATTAACCATTCGTACTGCCTGGATGGACCAAGGACTGTCAAGACTGGTCTATTAGGCCATGAAAAATCGACCCATACGTACTGATAGGCTGAAAAAATTAGCCTTATCCAAACTGACTGGAAGGATTTAACTCAACAGACTGTGGACTGTCTAGACTGGTCTCATTAGTACATGAAAATGACATATACGTACTGATAGGCTGATACGATCAGCCATCCGCATTGCCTGGAAGGACCAAGGACTGTCCAAACTGGTCCACCAGGCCATGAAAAATCGACTCATACGTACTGATAGGCGGATATTATCAGCTTTAACTGTAATGAATGGAAGGATTTAACAGAACAGACCGTGGACTGTCTGGACTGGTCGCATCAGTACTTGAAAAATGACCCATATGTACTGATAGGCTGATACGATCAGCCATCCGTACTGCCTTGAAGGACCAAGGTCTGCCCAGACTTGTCCAACAGGCCATGAAAAATCGACCCATACGTACTAATAGGCTTATATGATCAGTTTTATCCGCACTTAATGGAAGGATTTAATTCAACGGACGAAGGACGGTCCAGACAGGTCCCATTAGTACATTAAAAATGACCCATACGTACTAATAGGCTGATACGGTCAGCCATCCGTCCTGCCTGGATGGACCAAGGACTNACAGGCCATGAAAAATCGACCCATACGTACTAATAGGCTTATATGATCAGTTTTATCCGCACTTAATGGAAGGATTTAATTCAACGGACGAAGGACGGTCCAGACAGGTCCCATTAGTACATTAAAAATGACCCATACGTACTAATAGGCTGATACGGTCAGCCATCCGTCCTGCCTGGATGGACCAAGGACTGTCCAGAATGGTCAATCAGGACAAGACAAATCGACCCGTACGTACTGATAGGCTGATATTATCAGCCATAACCGTACTGAATGGAAGGATATAACTCAATGGACCATGGACTGTCCAGGCTGGTCCCATTAATACATTAAGAATGACCCATACATACATATAGGCTGATACGATCAGCCATATGTACTGCCTTGAAGGACCAAGGTCTGCCCAGACTGGTCCAACAGACCATGAAAAATCGACCCATACGTACTCATAGGCTTATATGATCAGCCTTATCCACACTGAATGGAAGGATTTAAGACGACAGACCATAAACTGTCCAGACTTGATGAATGGAAGGATTTAACTGAACAGACCATGAACTGTTCGGACGGGTCCCATCAGTACTTGAAAAATGACCCATACATACTGATAGGCTGACACGATCAGCCATCTGTACTGCCTTGAAGGACCAAGGTCTGCCGAGACTGGTCCAACAGGCCATGAAAAATCGACCCATACGTACTGATAGGCTTATATGATCAGCCTTATCCACACTGAATGGAAGGACTTAATTCAACAGACAATGGACTTATCCAGGCTTGTCCCATTAGTACATTAAAAATGATATATACTTACGTATAGGAAGATACAATCACCCACCCGTACTGCCTGGATGGACCAAGGACTGTCAGACTGGTCTATCAGGCCATGATAAATCGACTCATACGTACTGATAGGCTGATATGATCAGCTTTAACTGTAATGAATGGAAGGATTTAACTGAACATACCAAGGACGTTCCGGACTGATCCCATCAGTACTTGAAAAATGACCAATATGTACTGATAGGCTGATACGATCAGCCATCCGTACTGCCTTCAAGGACCAAGGTCTGCCCAGAATGGTCCAACAGGCCATGGAAAATCGACCCATACGTGCTGATAGGCTTATATGATCAGCCTTATCTGCACTGAATGGAAGGATTTAATTCAACGGACGATGGACTGCCAAGACAGGTCTCATTAGTACATTAAAAATGACCCATACATACTGATAGGCTGATACGATCAGCCATCCGTACTTCCTGGATGGACAAAGGACTGTCCAAACTAGTCAATCAGGCCAAGAAAAATCGACCCATACCTCCTGATAGGCTTATATTATCAGCCTTAACCGTACTGAATGGAAGGATATAACTCAATGGACCATGGACTGTCCAGACTGGTCCCATTAGTACATTAAAAATGACCCATACGTATTGATAGGCTGATACGATCAGCCATCCGTACTGCCTGGATGGACCAAGGACTGTCCAGACTTGTCCATTAGGCCATGAAAATTTGACCCATACGTACTGATAGGCTGGAATGATTAGCCTTATCCAAACTGAATGGAAGGATTTAAATCAATGGACCGTGGACTGTCTGGACTGGTCCCATTAGTACATGAAAATGACATATACATCATGATAGGCTGATACGATCAGCCATCCGTACTGCATGGAAGGACCAAGGACTGTTTACACTGGTTCATCAGGACATGAAAAATAAAATCATACGTACTAATAGGTGGATATGATCAGCTTTAACTGTAATGAAGGAAGGATTTAACTGAACAGACCATGGACTTTCCGGACTGGTCCCATCAGTACTTGAAAAATGACCCATATGTACTGATAGGCTGATACGATCAGCCATCTGTACTGCCTTGAAGGACCAAGGTCTGCCCAGACTGGTCGAACAGACCATGAAAAATCGACCCATATGTACTGATAGGCTTATATGATCAGCCTTATCCACACTGAATGGGAGGATTTAAGTCAACAGACCATAAACTGTCCAGACTTGTCCAGACTTGTCCCATTAGTACATTAAAAATGACCCATACGTACTGATAGCCTGATACGATCAGCCATCCGTACTGCCTGGATGGACCAAGGACTGTCCAGACTGGTAATTCAGGCTAAGACAAATCGACCCATACGTATTGATAGGCTGATATTATCAGCCTTAACCTTACTGAATGGAAGGATATAACTTTATGTACCATGGAATGTCTAGACTGGTCCCATTAGTACATTTAAAATGACCCATACGTACTGATAGGCTAATACGATCAGCTATTCGTAATGCCTGGATGGAACAAGGACTGTCCAGACTGGTCCATCAAGCCATGAAAAATCGACCCATACGTACTAATAGGCTGAAATGATTAGCCTTATCCAAACTGAATGGAAGGATTTAACTCAATGGACCATGAACTGTTCGGACTGGTCCCACTAGTACATGAAAATGACATATACGTCCTGATAGGCTGATACGATCAGCCATCCGTACTGCATGGACGGACCAAGGACTGTTCAGACTGGTCCATCAGGCCATGAAAAATCGACTCATACGTACTAATAGGCTGAAATGATTAGCCTTATCCAAACTGATAGAAAGGATTTAACTCAACGGACCGTGGACTGTCTGGACTGGTCCCATTTGTACATGAAAATAACATATACGTACTGATAGGCTGATACGATCAGCCATCCGTACTGCCTGGAACGACCAAGTACTGTCCAGACTGGTCCATCAGGCCATGAAATATCGATTCATATGTACTGATAGGCGAATATGATCAGCTTTAACTGTAATGAATGGAAGGATTTAACTGAACATACCAAGGACGTTTCGGACTGATCCCATCAGTACTTGAAAAATGACCAATATGTACTGATAGGCTGATACGATCAGCCATCCGTACTGCCTTCAAGGACCAAGGTCTGCCCAGAATGGTCCAACAGGCCATGGAAAATTGACCCATACGTGCTGATAGGCTTATATGATCAGCCTTATCTGCACTGAATGGAAGGATTTAATTCAACGGACGATGGACTGTCAAGACAGGTCTCATTAGTACATTA